>PYAF01000595.1:119929-137463 GCA_007407185.1 Glycine tomentella
CCATTGGAACGACTTGTCCAGACACCACGATCAGGTCTATCTTTATGTCTAACATGTCTCTCCTGCCTCTCACTAGAAACATGTGAATCATGCACACCAATCTTATTCTCTGGTGTCCCATTAGAGCCCTTCAAAATTAGTTGGACATGTAAGGGGCGAGGGGGCTGTTTTTCTTTTTCTAGATTGGATGTTTGGATTTGCTGCTCAGAGGAGGGCCTGGAATACTGGCTTTGACGCAACTCCTTTTTTGAGAGTATGCTTCTGATAATCCTTCCACTACCTTCATGCCGCTGACTCTGTTTCAAAACTGTTGAACCAACAATCATTTTAGCTGAAGATGTTATATTGTGATGCTGTGACATGCTATCTAAATCAGATACCTGCACAATAAAAACAAACAAAAGAAAATAGACTCTTAGCAGAACAGTAGTTATAACATGATCCTACAGATGAATCCACCAATGATACTGGCAAGGAACTAAAACACAATCCATGTCCAAATTGATACTGTATTATTGACTCATCATATTCCATATACATCATGCAACAATAAGGCAACATATTACAGAAAACAAATCCTGGGAGTCAGCCACTTTGGCGAGTAGTAAGATTATACCTATTAAAACAATTACAAAATTATACCTTCACTTCCTTCCTAGTAGTTCTCTAAATCACATTGGCCTTCACATTTATTCTTTGAGGTTTGTAATGTCAAACTGATAGTCAATATCAAATTAACCTTTGATCTCTCTGGTTGTCATTCCACTCACTAATAGGACAATTTAAGTAGACCATCACCAGAAAATTTGCATATTGATTAAAGAATGAATTAATCAAAATGCAGCTTAATTTAAAGCGAAAATTTCACAAAATTAATTGATGCAAAATAGATGGGATCAACGGCAACTCATCAACATTGAAGACAAACAATATAAAGAAACAACCATACATTCAGTGCTTAAATCAGCGCTGTTCATTGGTACAAGTTAACCATCAAAAGGAAACAGGGAGAAAATGCAAAATACAGCAATTTCTCGCACACAATTTATTTAGTCAACTAAACTAAGATTCAATATAATCTTTTTCAGAACATGTACAATAAACAAATTACAAATAAAATTGAATTATGATTATATAAATCATAAGCTTACAGTAATTATTTCTCTTTCTTTCCCTTTAAGAAGCAGTACTTTTTTCTTTCCAGCATCATGATTTCCAGAAACTCCTAATAAATCGACAAAAGTGGAAGGGGTGGGTAAGTAAACTCCTATAGAAAGCAATAGTAATTCAAGAATAAAGAAAACCAAATGTATATTTTTAAATGTTACCACCAAATCATTAAATAAAAACCCAAAGAAAAAAAATTATCACATGAAGTTTTGAACAAAAACATCAACCTTACCATTCTCATCAAGAGTTAGATTTGCATCTGAAGAAGCCATGTCTGAAGCTTTATCTGAAAGATGCTGATCACCTTGCTTAGGAACCAAAGTATAAGTTGATTTGTCTTTGATAGTAGAACTTTTCCCTGGGTCCCTTGCAACATACTGTCCATCATGAAAGCAAAAGGTACAAATGTTAAAACACATAAGAGTGAGAACCAGGTGTTGCAGCCAGATGAGTATCAAATACTATGCTGTTTTCTGGTATTCCAAAAGTTGATGAAAAATCATTGTACTAATAATCAATGTTTTGAAACCCGATCAGTCATTGGAGTAGTAAGGGTACTGGTTCAAGATTTAATGGTCTAACTGTCATTGAACCGATAATAATTAAATAATATATATTTTAACAATGTTATACCAAAATACTATATCCTGAAAACAAGGAGTATTGGTATTTTTATCATCACAACAATAATAATATTAAGTCACAATTTTAGCTGTTGTCTTGAAAAATTACAAGGAATTTTACATCACATCAATTGGCTGGGTTCTAATTGTCATCCATCCACTACTCTAATAAATTTTAAAACCAACAGTGAAGATTGAAGAAAACAGCTCAATTTCTATGATTGCTTCCCAGATATTATGCAAAGGCAAACCTTGATTTGTGGGCCCTAGATAGTGCATTTTTTCTCAGTAATCTGTCTCATGTATTCATAACCCAGGACTGCTACCTTTCACTCATTCTTCGTCGGATATTATGGATTTAATTGTCATCCCTTTTAATTTTTCCCTTCATCTGTGTTGATATATGAACGGATGAATGACATTTGAGGTGTACGCAAGAATTAAAAAGCTTGTGAGGTGTGCCCTTAGAGTGGGAGTAAAGCCCCACATCGGTGGTTTGATCATGTTCCCCAACGTAGTAATCAACTGACCTTGTGAGGTATGTGCTTATAGCATGGAAGTAAAGCCCAATATTAGGTACTCTACTGAGTGTACGCTACCGGTGTTATAAAAAGGATAATTAAAGATCTTGTGAGTTAAGCATTGCTGAACCGGCTAAATCTGCTGAAACACTGGTTAAAAACCGGTTCATTTATAGTGATTTTAAGGTTATTCCAGACTGGATACCAAACAGTTCCCATTTTTAATAACTAACCTATAATTAGCCATATTTAACTTTCCTCTTCAAAAAATGCATAATACCATTGTCGCAGAAACCCTCTTCTTTCCAGAACCACGTCTTGATGTGGCGGAACTAGGACTCCCATTTGATGTAGTGCCAGCTCTTCGACTCACTTTTCCATTTGACAGTAACCTCTGCACACACATGATGTGCATTGGGTAAGCAACATACCACCAGTGCTAATATATAAAACAAAATAAGGATATTTACGGGGAACTGGCTCAGAACAAATGCACTCAATCTCATCTCCACACATGCTCCAAAACACAGACATAATGACAAAGGACAATCACATAAGCTTATTTTAAATTTCAAAAGTTGATCATATGCAAATAATACCCTAGGTCCCTTGGCAGCTCTTTTCTGGCGCACAAAGTCCATCAGTGGTGTAATTATAGGAATATCTTTTGCAGCACCTGTTAAAGGATGTAAGCCCATTAAGTAAAGAATGGAAAAAAATGTATTTTGTGCCCATTCTGTGAATGCGTGGTTTTAAGTCTCAAAATTTTCAAACTTAAAATTTACAGCATATTTTCTGTATTAGTTGACTAACCAGATCGTTCTGCTTCCCTCTTCTCCAATTGTATCTCGGCACTGGGAAGATTCTCAACAGGCTTGGCAAGTAGTTCAAGAAACTCCAGATACTCATAATCTAGACGTTCACCATGTAAATGCTTATATTTATCAAGAGGAAAAGACTCTATACATACATATAATTCACATTGAGATAAAAATATCCATTGTATTTACTTAAACTTGTCCAAGTGATACCTTTATATATGGTTCCATCACGACCATCCATTTTAGACCACTGTCTAGGAACACGTTGTGAAGGAGCATATTCAACAATGACTTTGAACTGAGATCCTAGGAAGCAACGACGGTGAAACAGAGAACCAGATTCAGTATTTATTATTATTCAGTTCACGTACAAAATATGTAACATGAATAAAATATACTTGAGAAATACAGACTTGAAATTCCAAATAGAGTCAAAACATAGATTGCTTGCCATGAAAAACCGTCCAACCCAAACGGAACCGCTAAATTCCAATAATGATGACAACAATGGCAATGATAAGAACTTTAGCAAGATCTTAAAGATGCAGTTCATTAATTACCCTTTTCATTCACAAAGATGTGTCCGTTAAAGAACTCGGCAAACAATATAACGTCCTCTGGCCTTTTGAAGTCAATGTAGGCTCTAGAATATGACATATGCTTCTGGCTGAAAATCCATAAAGTCGAAAGGAATGTCCTTAGCATTAGCATATAATAAAAAGAGAGTATGTAAATTGTAAACCTCCACGCATTTATATCACAATTCGCAATACAGACGGAACAGCTAAAAATTTGAAAATAATAAGCAGGAGCCAAGGAAGATTCGGTTGAAACATAATTGATGCCATGGTGATCTACCTACCAATTACAAATACATAGAATATCGTAGGAAACACCCTAGCATAGTCATGGTTACTTGACTTGAGTAATAATAAAAAAAATAAAAAAGAAGCATGCAATGAAATGAAGTAATATTGGAATGAAAAATGAAAACCTGATTTTGCCAGGACGGAAAGAGAGCCAGTTGTAGCGGCCAGCGAAGACGGCATCAATTTGGGCCAAAAGGGCGGCCTCAGAAATAGAAGGCGGCAAGTGGCGGAGCACCACCTTCGTCCGATCCAACGCAACCTTCATGCCAAAAAACCCTTACACAAACACACACTTACCCTTCCACTTTCACTTGCACTTACCACTTATCAATCAATCAATCAATTAATCAATCAACCAATAATCTCGGTGGGATTACATCTTCCCCACTGTTTGTGATTGTGAGGATCAATCAACCAAAAGCATGTGCGTGTGCCCTAATTCCAAAGAAAAGCCCCAACTTGCCATGCACTCAAAAGAAAGAAAGAAAGAAAGAAAAGGGGTTTGGTTTGTTTGTTTCTTTGTCTCAAAGGAAGTTGCGATTTGTGTTGTGTTGTGTTGTGTTATGTTGTCATTGAAATTAAAAAGCATATACGCTTGCGTTTTGCGCTTCCCCATTCGCTTTGTACTTTTGATTTGTTAGTATAAGGTCCAATTAATATATATAAAAAGTCATAATTAAAATATTTTTTAGTAAGTTCATAATATATAACAACTTATGTTATCTTCTCAACATGTTCTCTCTTATTTGATTCACTCCTTGATAGGTGCATTTCATACACTTTTCTTTACAACTAACCAGAAACTTTCCTCTTAAATTTCCTAAACTACCCTTCATTTATTTTTATTTGTATATTTAAGTAGATTTGGTTTACCTGTTTTATTTCCATGTTTTATTGAAAAATAGAAAATAACAGTGAAAATGTGTTTATTTCTTAAAAACTTCTTATTCGTTTCAATTTAAAATTTATATCAAAGTTTAAAATATTAGTTTGCTATAAATCCAAATTATAATTATATATCTAAAAGTATTTGTCTATCATTAATTATAATCATATAAAAAAATATTTATAGGCTAAAATTTGACTTGTTTATATTAAACTAAGCACAAATAGTGACAAATGATGATTTGGGTGTGGGAAAAAAACAAAAGAAACAAAATAATGTGGTGCAGAGAGTAACATGAAGTGACGCGGTGAATATATTCTATGGTCCGCTTTTCATTCACTCATAATAACTGTAATTGTAAGATTTTTTTCTTCTTTTATCTCTAATTTTTTCTTCATTAATCTATGTATGACGTGAGATTTGAATATCATTCATTAACTAATAGGATTTTGGTTTGGTTGCAAACAGACCTGGAAGTGGGAGTTATTTTACATCCGCTCCTTCTATTATTTATCGTTCATCCCTTCCCCCTCCTATTTGTCGTCCATCCCTTACTCCTTCACCTCTCGAAAGGTCAACGATCATTACATTGCTCTTTTTATGCACTATTTCTCTTTGGCATTTCCAATTAATCATGATGCATATTTCCTTCTCTGTTTCAAGTTACACCCACCTTCTTAATCACTCACTAGTAACCCAAAGATCGAGTTAAATGATATTTGTGAGGGTCTCATAACATAACATTAATTTTTCAATTCTTATATAATTTTTGTGTCAGTCTTTGTTTCTCATTCAACATCCATTAATGTTACTTTCTTTTTTTTGTTTGATCGCTTATAAGAAGTTTCCTCCTACATTACCACTTGTTTTCACTATTGACATTTTGATATCTTCATATATTTGTATGCCTTGTTTTCATTGTTTCAAGAAAATATAATATAGTGGCACTTATTACTTTTTTTAATAACTTTAACATTTGAACTCTTTAAATGTTATACTAAATCAAGTTGCCTTTGTGATACTACTATTGGAATATTACACTTTGTCAAGCATTTCTCAACTACAATTTACTTATGTTTTATGTTTCGTGTTTTATAGGTGGATGATGAATTCTGAATAATTTACATATATTGGTTGTACTGCTAGCACAGAGACAAATGTTGGAAGCATTTATGCAAATTCTATCCATGTGTACTAGGCTCTTAGATCAAGGTTTTGTAAATCACCTATTTTTTAATTCTAGAATTATTTTATTTGATATCTTCATATTTTGACCTTTTAATGATTTTTTTTTGTAAATAATATGACTCCTTTTTTGTATTCTTGATATAGTAAAAAATAACTTGATTCCATTTTAGTCTTATATTGTTACTGTGCTATCTAGAGGACACTTGTTTCATGTTTTTGTTCACCATAAATACTCACAACTAATAATTATTATAAAACAATGTCAACAGTGTTTTGATAATTATAAGAACATGCATGGTTGAAACAATTTAAATATTGATTTGTCATGCTTGTTAATATCGATTATTCATGCCTTTATGGTGCTTCCTATCATGTAAATATTTATTCTTTAATTTATCTTTGTTGTGCATACCATTCATTATTTAAAACTTGAATTTTTAATTATTTCATTTTTATTGATCATCATTTGAAACTACTTTAGTGGTTAAAAATTTAAAATATATGTGTAACAAATTTTATTATGTGCATAAACTTTAGAATTTATAGTCTTTTCAGTTTTATTTACCAACTTTAACTGTTTTTATAGCTTCATAAACATATGTTTTGTATCCCATTGCATGATTTGTTCCTTTTTTCATCTCTTATATGTAGAAATATCATAGCAAGAAAGATTGCATCTTTATCACTTTCAACTTGAGTTCTACATGTAAAAACAAACCCAATGAAAACATATAATTATAAAATAATGTGTTTATAGGATTGGTTTTTTTTTGTAATTGAAAATTTGCAAATAACTAAAACTCAAACACTAATACCTATAATACTTCCTTTCTAAAGCTTACTACATATCATTATAAGAGAGAGAATAATTTCATATTTCAGTCCAATCAATAGCGAAAAAATAATACATATAATGAACTTGTAAATGCACCTTTCTCTATCATTAAGTCATGTGGTTTTTTCACATAGAAGTGGTCGAACATTCCTACTTTGCAAACAAGACATTGCTTCATAGTTGCATTACTATGAGTTTGGGTGCTCGTGGATAATTCCAAGATTTTTTAAGTTATGAAGGAGGTGAAAGAGTTGTTGAAGGGAGTGAAAGACTACAATAAAATCAACTATAGTATTATGCATGTAAGTTGATAGGGAGCAACCTCAAATCTTGGGTGAAGATTGATTGCATTCTTATTCCTCACTTCACACCATAATTTCAAAGGGTAGATGCAAGTTTTTCATTAACCTAGAATTGTGTTTTTTGCAATGATATTGTGGAGGAATGTCATTATTTATTGTTGGCTTAGTTTGACGCCATTAGTCACATTTGTAGTTGCATGTGTCATAGTTGATATGAGTAACAAGGGTAACTATAACTAATTCATGATCTTGCTGCATGAAAAGTTATAGGATTACAAGCAAAATGTTGGGAACTGTATGTTTGATACCCAAAATGAATTATGCATTTAATATGTGTAGGAATTACATTGGTTTATAGTGAATTAAATTTAGATTTTTTTAGTTATTGTAAGGACTACATTAGTTCATACTAGTTTGCATGTCATTTTGGTGCATACTTATTAAAGAGTTTTTGGTTTGGGCTATGACTTATACTTCACTAGAGCGATTGCACATATTATATCATATTTGAATAGCTTTAAAATTGTTGTCATAATTGAAGTAATTTATGATGCAATGATTTTTGTTTGTTTCAATTTGGCATCAATTCAACACCCTAACACATGATATTGAAACACTTTTTACAATCTAGAGTATCAATTTACTTATCCTTCACTACAATGTCATAAGATACCATATTTATATGGTTTATATCAATATTTCATGGTTTAAATTTTGCACATACTAATATGATTTATACTTAACCGGTATAGATTGCACCTGACTAAGCACATAGTCATGTAATAGACTATATTTATTTATATACTCATGATTTATTCATTATACTTAAATAAACACTTAGCATTTATCACAAAAAAAATCGTAAACATTGCACCTGACGCAAGACTCAACAACTACATCAAATACAATAAAGGCAAAAATATTTTTTCGGTCATTCACCTTTTTTTTATATAGTTTTAGTTTAATCTCTTAAATTTAAAAGTTTCATTTTTGATTCTTTAAAGTGTCACTATTATATAAAATAGGTCCATTTCGTCAAATTATTGTATTAACAATGTTAACTTGAGTTCACTTGTTATTGATATGACATCTCTCATGGTTTGTCACCGTGTCACCAAATTAACCAAGATAGTATGATAAATTGACAAAAGAACCAATTTAGTATAACACAAGACTAAAATAAAACTTTTTAAACTTACAAAATCAGAATTAACTAGAAAATAAAATAAGGATCAAAATTATATCTAAGAATGTTACAAACATATGCTTTGTTTTGAAATAAAACTAATCACCACCCTACAAGTAAAAAACATTCAATCATTAGACACGTAGAATAACAAAATTCAGCCAAGGGCATCAAAGTTATTGGGTTGGACAAGCATGTAATAATTGGACATGTAATGTATAAGTGCTAAGTCATAATTATACAATTTATACTTATTGGTCCTAGCCCAACATTGTTTTTATATGGTTTTGTATTACAAATTTATGCCTTCATTTGGACTTAGTGCTTTTGTGACTTATTCATTCATGCTTAATTTATGTCACTAATGGATCACGGTGTTCACTCAAGGGTTCACTTACCATGTAACTACTTTTAGTCTTTTAGATCACCAAATATTTATGAAAATAAACCATTTTATTCACCATCAGCCACTGAGTGACTCCATTTCAATCATTATTACTACCTTATATAGGATATACTTCAACACAAAAAAGATTAGTGGAATCCAATCCCATTTCATTTCCACCGCCACTACCTTCTATTAAAAGATCTACTTCAACAAGCCAATGACCATGAAATTCATTCTTATTCCAAAGCAACAATTGTAATCAGGAGTTTGCTGGGCATTGTATTTTTGGTTACCTCATGATGTAAATGCACATATACAATATGTATAATTTTTTAGAATTATATACATTAAAGTTAGTTGTTGCAAGTGCACACATTAAGTGACAGTTTGTTTATCTCTTGACTTAAATTTTAACTTCATGTAAAGGTTAAATGCACATAAAGTTTTTGAAACTGTGTACATGTTAGTTGTTGTAAATGTCCTCGATATTTTTTTTATATGTTGACTTGAGTCTCTACTTCATACAAAAGCTAAACGCACATGTTAAGTGCATTTATTTTCTTTAAATTGTGTACACTAATGAAATTAGTTGTTGCGAGTGCATTTTACACACAAACAAAATAAAAAATTTATTATTTTACTATTATCTATAAAATTTTGTGTATAAAAATATTTTAAAATAGAGAAAATGTATATTAATATAATACACAATAAAATAAAATATAAAAAGTTACAAGTAATTTAATCTATTCATATTTTACTCAATGCATCTCTTTTAATGATTAAACCAATAAAGTTCACTTTTTTTTATAAAATTAGTGTAATTTGATGTCTTCATTTAATGTATAGATAATTAGTAGGCAATTTATCATATCCTGCATACTATCCAACTCTTCTATCCAATAAGCCGACCAAAGTGGATTAGAAAACGTGTGTAACGTGTTACTGTTAGGATGCCCATGCATTCATGAAATTCTTATTCCTACGACATTTTTTTCTTTTCAGATTCTCATAATTTTATTTTTTCTTAGATTTTTCCTGAATAATTTGAGAAAGTGAATATATAACACATAATAAATATAGAGCAATGGAAATACATATGATACCTCCATTTTTTTCTCTTACTATGAATTAACTTCTTTGAAACCACTCGTTTAAGGATACTTTTGAAGAAGAAGAAAATACAAAGGAAAAGTATATTAGTAAATGTTAAGGGGTGTAAATAACAATTACCTTAAGTCAATAGATTTATTGACTTTTTTGTAAGCATTGTCACAAAAAAAACTTTTAAATACATTTTTAGGTCAGACTTAACTTTTATGCATGTAAGGTTAAACTTTAAAAAGTACAATGAATAATAGATTAGACTCAAACTTCATATGCATAAAAAAGGATTCAACCTTTACATTCTTTAGTAAAGGTCGAACTTAGTTTGTTTTGGTTTAGGAAGATAGGGAAGAAATTTTGTACTATTAAGCTGGAACCCATACCTTCTATAATTTACTTTAATTCAAAAAGTTCTCTTATATTTTCATTTTTTTTATTTTTATCTTCTAAACTAAATACGTTATTAGACAAATGTCTAGGTTGATTTATTTCCACCCTCAAGATCAAAGTAAAATTAAAGGCTTAAAATATTCTTCATACCAATAATATATCCATATTCAATTTACTACCTAAAATTTTATTTTTTTTTATTTTACTTTCTCATTTCCAAATTATTGATTCTGAAATTAGTTTTGGTATATTAAGTGATAACGTGATAAACAAATATAATATTACATTATTGATTAAATAATAATACAACAAACTAATATAATATCATGTTATCACTTACCAGAGTTTGATTAATAAAAAATATTAAAAAAAGTTTAAAAATTGTCAGATAATAAAAAAATAAATATATTTTAGGTAAAAAAAAACATGAAAAACATATTTAAGCGAAAATTAAATATTTGTATAGAATTTGAGCATACATTGATGTATAAGTTGAAGAGGAGGCGGTGGTGTGAGAAAGAAGTAGGGAGAGACACGTGACACATGTTGTTTAGGGAAGGGTGAAAAAAGAGAAAGGAATAGGAATGAGGTGAAAGATAGAATTTGCAATATGTATAGTATTGGGGTGAAGAGAATATATATATAGAGAGAGATATCTGAAAGGGCATTCGGTCTTTTTTTGCTTGCCTTGGCTGGCTTTACCCCTCACTCACTCACTCACCTTCGCCTTGGCTGGTGGGTGTGGTTCTACTTGTAGGGCTTTGCTGTGCTGTGCTGTGCGGTCTGAGACACTCTGTTCTGCTTTTCATTCATTCACTCGCTCAAGAGTAAGCCTCTCTCTCTAATCTATTTCTATTCATTTTTTCTCTCTCTCGAATTAACTAGGTTTTGGTTGCAGAGAGAGATGGGAGAGAGGATCCCTAGTGGGAGTTATTTCCAGTTCCCTCCTCCGCCATCTCCTATTCGCCCTTCTTCAGATCGCGATAGGTATTTGGCCGAACTACTCGCCGAGAGGCAAAAGTTGGTTCCCTTTCTCCAAGTTCTCCCACAATGTACCAAACTCCTTTCACAAGGTATTATTATCCTCCTATTTCACCTATTCCTTTCTTTCCTTGCTTTATCCTTTACGCTTCCTTCATCATCATCCACATCTCTTTAATTATTAACAGAAATCAGACGCATGTCCGGTGCTGGCTTTAATCATGGTTTCATCGATCATGACCCTGCAGCAGACACTCCTCCCTTTAGGCCCCCCTTGCCTCACCATCCCCATCCCATGGATTTCGATGGTTGGCCAATTGAGGTAGCTAACCTTCTCTTCAATTCAATTCATTTCTATGATTTCAAATTAATCCCCAATTGAATTCTTCCTTCAGCAGCATGACAAAGCACATCCCCAAAGGATGGCAGTGGGTTGGCCTGGGATTGGGACACAAGGACTTCCAACTACTCCTGTTGTCAAGAGAGTTATCAGGCTTGATGTCCCTGTTGACAAATTTCCTCATGTAAGTTTACTCCATTTCATATCACTTTTTTTTATTTTCAATGTAATTTAATAATAGCTTTTACACTCCTTCAACTCTCAGCAGTTTAATTTTGTTGGCCGAATTCTCGGACCTCGTGGGAACTCCTTGAAAAGAGTCGAAGCCATGACTGAATGCAGGGTTTACATTAGAGGCTGTGGCTCTGTCAAGGATTCTATTAAGGTCAACTGCTTCTTCTCCAACTCTACTCTTTCTAGCTTCACCTTGGCATCTTCTATTTCAAACTTGTGCAATTTCTAACAATCTTTTTTTGATTTCAATTTTTTCTATATAGGAAGAAAAGCTTAAAGATAAACCCGGATATGAGCACCTTAAAGAACCATTGCATGTGTTGGTGGAGGCAGAGTTTCCAGAGGATATAATCAATGCTCGTTTGGATCATGCAGTGGCAATACTAGAAAATCTTTTGAAGCCTGTGGTATAGATATATATGTTGTTAATAGTGTTATTGTATAAATAAATAAATTGTGCCATGGGCTGCCTATCTTGCTAATCTTTGTTAACCTACCAGGATGAATCCCTTGATCATTATAAGAAGCAGCAATTGAGGGAATTGGCTATGCTCAATGGTACTTTGAGAGAGGAAAGTCCAAGCATGAGCCCAAGTATGAGTCCTAGCATGTCCCCTTTTAACAGTACTGGAATGAAACGAGCCAAGACAGGAAGATGACCCCGACCCGAAATCAAACTTTTTTCTCATGATCTCTTCTTAGACCCTGTGATGCTCTTTTCACACCAGAAAAACACCCTTGGGCTGAATCTCCACAGGAAAGCAAGCTTGCTGGGACTGGCTGACAGATGCTTTACGCTTGATGCCTATTCTTTGGCGTATTAGCCACTAGAACTTGACTGTCGTTTTGCTTAGTTATAGTATTAACTATTTTGCAGGTGCTACTTAGTAGCGTACTCCTAGTTCAATACCTTTTTTCCTTCTTTTTATTTATTATTTTGCATTTATCAAATTATTAAGTTACATACATGCATATATAGATATGCATGGTATTGACTCAAACTAAATAAGCAAATGGAGTGTCTTTTTATTATTGTGATATGAATATTTTTGTCATTGCTGTTCATTGATCGTCGATTCAGTTTTTATTGAGTTTGCTACTGATTTTTCTAGTTTTAAGGAATTTGAATGTGAACTATGGAAGTCAAGGTATCGAAGTGGTTCGATCGTACAATTGTTTTTCTCTATCATGCTGCTAATAGCCCAAAGCATTGTGTTTAGATTTGATTTTTATACATCAAAGTTATAGTTCAATTGAAAAAAATATTAGAATGTTAGTTGATTATAGTGTATTTTTAAATGGCATTATACGGAGAGCAGTTTTAGAGGATGGAAATTCTATTCATCCTATTTTATTTACTAATGTTGCAGGAGAGCAGTTTATTAGTCACTACTAGAAGGATACTATTTCGAACGAGTTGCGTAGTTACAAATGCGTTGAAAAGCTGCATTTTCAATTTCTTTGACTGGTAATTTGATTTTATTGATAGAAATGTAACAGTTTGCTGAAATAAATTGTAGCATCTGCATTATTGCTGCTGCTCATTATGCAGGAGGCCAAGTCTAGAAAAGTACTAGATAATTTGGGTGCTTAGTATTGCCGAATTAAAGACACTAGATTAAACTAATTTAGGAACAGAAACCATGAGTACGAGCCTCTTTTATCTACCAAGTATATAGATATATCACTAGTAAATTAGATTGACAATACCGTGAGATAAAGAGTTAAGCTCCTTCCATGCTTTTGCCTCTACACCACATAAAAGCCCGGAGTTAGCTTTATTATACGTTCAGTTGTACACAACATATACAAGGGATTTCTTCTCAACTTTCGGAATAAAAAGTCTCCGGTCCAGATGTATAATAATGCAATCTAGCATTTTGTACATTTGTTGAAGGTTGTAAACAGTTACGTAAAACACCATTATCATCACGTCCTTTACAATAACAAGTAGAGTGCTATCGAAAAAAATTCACTTTTATAAAGCCACAAGCATGTATAAATTGTAAAAATCAATCAGTTAGTTTTGTAATAAAATACTTTATAGTTATACTCTTCGCTAGTGCCATAATTTATAAGGACTTTTCAAGTATAAAAGACAAGGTAAAATGCCCCTTGCTTTATTTCAGATTCAAGGATGAAGACGAACTTTGCCGTCTTATGAATGCATTGAACATCTTTCCACAAGAAAAATATAACTGTCGACAATATTACTATAATAAAAAATGCCTAGATCATTATTTTAGAACGCAAATGCCTCGAAATATAACAAGCCATTCATTCATGGACATCATATATTACCTATAACATGACAAGACTACAATATCATACATATCAACAAATTTCAGCTGTATCATACTCTTGATGACACCATCCAATCAATGTGCAAATTAGCCTTCTCTTTTCCTACTATGTAGATAAACAAATATCCATGAAAAGAAAAATAAATGAATAGCATTACAAACAATCAATTGATTCTTGTCTCCGAAAAAGTCTTAACTCCATCACAAGTCCAGCGTCGTATCCGTCTTGGGCAAGCAGGAAATTTTTTAAAAGGAAAATGCTAACGAGTGCTACAAGGACACTTGTTAAGGATCTAAAAATCAAAGTACTGTAATATATTAATTGTGTGCATTTCATCATATATTTTCGATATTTTAATTTTAACAAGTGTCCTTGCACTTGTTAGCATAACCCTTTCAAAATAATAAAAACTTGCATAAGCCTGCAATCAAAAGATTCAAGGGTATTATGACATAATTACCATAAATGTGTCCTTATGAAAATAGACAACTCCCCTTCAAAATATAAAACCTAAAAAAATTCAGGTGACACGGTGCATGAAATTCCCACCTAATGAGGTGTGGAGGGGGTAGATGTACGAAACATTACCCTACAAGTGGATAGGTTATTTCCAATATTTGAACCTAAAAGAGGTCACAAGTAAAAAACCTTACCATTGTGCAAGGACTCACCCTAAAACCCTAGTAGAAATAATTGAACAAATGACGAGAAAGACATCATTACAAGATTATTCCTAAACAACCAATTATATCTCATTAGTCACTTCCAATTCTTACATCAATAAAAGGGGAAATTACTCTTTGGTCCCTTATGTTTACAAATGTTAACGTTTGCCAAAACATCACTTTCCACCCAATGCCGTTATTGATCTGCCACATGTCCATTAACTCCTTAATTAGACTGATTATGTTTGCTTGGGTGCTAATGTTAAGAAGCTTGGCCTAATGGTGGTATAGAGGCACGCAGCAGCATCCATGTCCTCAAGGCCATGAAGGCACCAGAAAGCAAGCCTATTTAGCACTGCTGCCAATACCAATCTGTATGGAGCCACCTAGAAAATCTACACACATTGTCCCAGCTTTAGAGTGTTGGTTGTGCCGGTGACTTGAAATGGTGCTTGTGTGTGAAGAGGTGTGTGCTGTATGTGAGGACAGAGGATCAACACCTTGAATCTGTGAGCCTAAGAGGATAAATCAAGGCAGTGCCTATGTATGTGAGATTAGGTGAGGTAGAGACAAAAAAATTACTCAAAAGGTCACATAGAAAAGGAGAATGTAATAGAAAGGCAATCAGGTAGTCTGGTACAAACACACATCACCAGCCACATAATCAGTCCAATTAGGAGTTACAGATACGCGTGCATGTTAGTAAGTAGTAACAGTGTTGGATGGAGAGTGGGATTTATAAGGCTTTGGGCTCTCTAACCACAACAGCTAGCTTTTGTGGTGTGACTCTCCCAAGATTCTTATCAATTGATATTAGAGTCTTCCACCATGGCTCTTAGCTGCAAACGAGCAGTGTGGGAGGTGATGCTAGCATTGCAGTGTTCGCTTGAGATTGGTCAAAGCAGGCTAGTGCATAGCCAGTCTGCATAGGCACTGAGAATGGAAAGCATGGTGGGACATTAGGATGCAATTGCAGGGTATGGGACTTGGGTCCTGCATTGGAAGTATGGGATTTTAGTGTGGGGTTTACAAGGATTTAGGCTCTCCAACTACTACAGCTAGCTTTTGTGGTGTGGCTCTCCCAAGGTTCTTATCAAGGATTAAATTGAATAAAGAGTTTAACATAAGGTGCCAAAGACTAATTTTACCTAAATTTTTTTGCAAAAAGATTACTATATGTCACAAATAAGGATGCTAAAATTCAATGAAGTATAAATATAAATCTTCATAACCAATTTTGTTAAGGGAAATTATTAAGGAGTCAATATGTAAAATGATTAATAGGATATCATAGTAGAGATAAATGGGTAGTATTAAATGTAATACTTTCCAATAAAAAAAATTCTACTTTTGGATGTTCACAAAATAAAACTTTAGGACAATGGTTAGCAAAACCATTTTTCTAATAATCCTCAGAATTACTAAGTAGAATACCTTAATTGCTTTTGATATTGTTTCTTAAATCAAAGTTGAAGTTTCATGAAAGGAAGATGGAATAGGAACGAACTCTGAAGATGTTGGTGAATTGCAAAGGTGAGTGACTCAGTCCCTTAGGCCGAGCTCAAGCTCTAATTCATCATCCTCTTCAAACAATTTCAAAAGACGAGCATATTGCTCTTCCCTTTTCTTCTTCCGCCACAGCTTAAAAAGTACAAAGGAGAACAAAGAAAAGAGCACAAGCAAAATTACTACAATGAAAACTATAGTGCTAGTGCTTCTGCCGGCATGAGATTCTGTCTTTGTAGCATCTTTAGAACCAGCTGACTCGTCGGAAAAACCTAGAAAGGAAATTAAAATTGAATGAGACACGTATTGAAACCATTTTCAACCTAGAAAGAACAATTGTGTCATCGTTTATTTGGGTGAACATCCAAAAGCAGTAGTCATGTTTATCGCTAAAAATAAAATGCAAATTTAGGGTGAAACATAGTGCATAGATTCAATCGCAAAAAAAAAAAAAAAAAAAAAAAAAAAAAAAAAAAAATTAGGTCGAGGAGAGGACGAACCAAGAATGAAGTGCAAAGAGAAAGCAACGAGGATGATACTTAGCGATCCGCTTCTTGTAAATGAATTCATCTCTGTGCGATGCGGTGCGATTTTCAAATCTCTTCTCTGAATGAAAATTATGTTGAATGGACCCTTTCCCTTCTTCCCCTCTTCATTACATTACATTCTTTTGAATTCATCGCTTTCCAGTCATTTTGTTTAATGTTTAATAAATACATACGGGTCAAATTTATTTTATTTTAATCAATTTTGACATTAAAACTTGAGTTTAGTTTAAGGTTAAATTAAATTTTCTGTGTTTTAATTTATTATTTAGATTTGATTTTTGATATTTTAATTTTTTCATTCAACATGATAGTTTGAAATCGATTCAATTTATTCATTTTATTAAAATTAGACTATTAATATTATATGTATTTAGTGACTGATTAAAAATATTCAAATGACAGTTTTAAACTCTTATAAATCATAATTTCGTAACATTTGACCCTTTTCTTGCATTAGGATCAAATTATTTTAAAAAAAAAAATTAAAGAATTAAATTGAATCTCAAAAAATTAGGTACCATATTTAATCTAAAATATAAATTAGAAGAAAAAAATTAAATAATCATAATTTAATTGCATAAATCATAAAGATTAAACTTTAATTTTAATTAAATATTTTTTGATATGAAATGATTATTTATTAAATAAAATAAATTTGACCCGTATGTAT
>PYAF01000595.1:137563-201922 GCA_007407185.1 Glycine tomentella
TTTAAAAAATAATGAAATATTGTCATTTAAAAATTACTTTCGATAACTTTATTAAAAATTATTCTAATTTCGAAAATGATTTTTAATTGATTGTTGACACTTAAAAAAAAATCACACTTCCAACTCAACAATTAAACTCTCCTAGACTTTCAATAACAAAATGAGAATGTTACCTACACTCTTTTTAGATATTTTGATAAATTAGAATTTATTAAAAATCACTAATTTTGATAATTTTATTTTTTAATTAATGTTTTTTTATCCTAATTTATATTAAATAAAAAATAAAATCAATCAAAAGATGATTTTTAATAAATTTTAATTATAATCACAAAGAATATCTAAATATTCAAAAGAGAATGTAGAGAGTATAACTGGCATTAAAATGTAGGTATAATTATAGATATTGTATTTTGCATAATAATATTAATTGAGAATCATATTCGAACTCATTTATTCAGTGGACGGCGTCATCATGTCGATATACGAGTAGACGAAAGACGGTAATAAAAAAAGCCTAAATTTAGCGTTTAAGGGTAATTTATTTACCATTTATAGGACCGATTTTTTCACAATTATTATCTATAATGCAAAATAAAGTCTCGTACAGTTAGGTTTTATTATTCATTAAAAATCACAATTTACAAGTCTCACTTTTAATTTAATAAATTTCACTCATTTTGTTTTTTAAATAACGTTTAATAAATATAAGTCTTGTGACATAGTATTTGTAGGAACTGGGAATTCATTAAAACAAACAATCAATTTCCTTCAAAATAGTCCTTAAATATGACTAAACTGATTTATATGAATTCATTATTGTGAGCATGCGACTTCAAATATCGTTTTTTAATTTTTGAACCCCTTGACAACAGATGAGGCCCAAAAACCGCGTGTATGGTGAGCATATTGAAATTCATACCCACATCCACGGAGAAATGTATTTGTATAGTCATAAAAGATAATGTGTACCAAAATCAAGCATTTTTAAGTTTCAGCGTCTAAGATCCCAAAACAGCTATAGCTATAATAGAAAATAGGATAGAAACCAAGGCCATAACGAAAAAGACACACGTCAAAAATCATACCATTTTGAACAGGGGAATAACGGTTTTTGTTTCTCACTTAAAGCACTTGGCATCCAAAAGAGACTCTCCCTCAAATGGTTCAAAATCCTCAATCATCTGATTGACGCGCTCTTTCTGAGTTTCATCAGAGATGTCAACCTTGGTCCAGTCGTAGAGCTCCATATCATAGCATTCATCCATCACAAATTTTGGAATCTCTTGTCCGCGGAAAAGCCACAACCCCTTCACCTTAAATGGTGCCTGTGATCCAATCACCAGCATCTTTCCAAATGCATACTTGCGAGCCAGATCCATCCTCTGAAGAAATCCACCAACCTTGTTTAACGTAACAAAGGAAACTGTGTTCTCATCATTGTATTTGTAATCACAGAACCACAGAGAATATCCCTCTGGATCGTACATGTCCCAAAATCCTGCAAAATTAAAAGGAAAATGATTAAAATGACGTGCATCTCATCATCATATCCATCATGCCATCATAATAGAATAGCTATACCTTTGATTGCAACCTCGCGGAAGTTGGTCTTGGTGTTTGAGTAGAGTCTTTTCCACTCATCCAAGATCATCTTGCTTGGAGGAAGAAGATCAAGAGGATTCTTGGGCTTGGGCTTGGGTGCCTCCTCCTCTGGTTCTGCTTCTTGTTTAGCTGCTTTCTTTGGTTCATCCTTAGGCTTGGGCTTAGATTCCTTAGGCTGGGAAGGCTTCTTTGCAGCGGATGGAATGGGTGGAACAGACTCAGTTTGCTTAACCTGACCTAATATCTTTCGGAAGTTAGGCTGGTTGACCAAGGTCCAAAAGTATCTCTCGACGTGTGGGAACTCGGAGGTGAAGCTCTTAACTAAGAGCTGGCTGAATCCTAAATACAAGTTGCATGTCGTTATGATATCAGCAAGGGTAACAGAATGGCCAACCAGGTAGGTATTGGAGGCAAGATGAGTGTTCAAGGCCTCAAATGCTCTCTTCAACGCAGAATTTGCACCCTCTTCAACCTTCATTCAGACACGCATTATTCTTATTTCAGAATTGGACATACATGATGCATATAACAAATGGATAAGAAAGTAGAAATCTATATATAGCTTACTGGAGGAAGGTATGGGGCAAATCCAAGTCTTGGTAGGTACAATTTCATAATATTAGCATCAATCTCCAAGGATGAAAAGTCAATCCACTGGTCAATGTGGGCCTGAAACATCAAATCAAATCAAGATATAAACAAAATAAGAAACAGAGACGATGCGTGGAAAAGAAAATGGAAGTGTGTAGTTTACATTATCAATGGCAGAAGATGAGAACAAAGCGTTGTCACCCTTGAGTCGAGCAACTGAAAGGAGAAAATCACAAAAGTGAAGACAAAATTTAAAAAAAAAAAAAAAAGGAACGCGTACAATAGAAAGAAAAGAATGATACCGTAACGAGCAATGGCATTGCTCTCAAAGACTGGACCATCGGGCGTTTCCAAGACAGGAACCTGAAAGGAGAAGCATGAAAGGAAGTTTTGATTTTGATTGATTAACCAGTAAGACGGGAACAAGCAAAGCGTACCTTTCCAATAGGATTCATCTTGAGGAATTCAGGAGTTCTATTAGAGACACCCATCTCGAAATTAGGGGCCAATTCCACTTGGACGCCACTGTACTCTGCCGCAATCAGAGTCTTGAAAACATTCTTGTTTGCTTTGTTTGCGTGCAAGATCTACACCCATTTCCATTCAGATTCATAAACCAAAATTGTTGTTTGCGCAAGAAGAAGAAAAAGAATAGAAAGGAAACTCACCAGAGCCATGACTTGGAGCAAACAAGATAGTATGTCGTTTGGTTTTGCTGCGACACGGCCACAACTATGATGAAGAAGAAAGAGGCACAGAGGACAAAGAATTAGGTATTTTATAACTCAGACGAAACCCTAAAGGGCTGGACCCAACCTTGGTTTTCATAAGCCCAAATACAAACCATCAAAATCAATATTACAAGTATATTCGTTGCCACCCACATCGCCCTAACTAATTTTATTTTAAAAAAAAAAGACATAAATGTTTATTTTATATCATTATAATTTAAACAAATAAATATTTCTCAATGATTACAATAAATTTTCCTTTTAGCCATTTAGTTTAAAATATTCTATATAGTGTCTTCATAGCTACAATTTTTTAATTTTTTTATTTTTATCCTCTAATACCGTTACATTTAATTTTTTTAAAACTTCTACAAAATTCAAATTGACGATCTAAAACAATTTTAAATCGCTCCTGAAAAAGAATTTATTGATTCTCTTCCAATTTGTTGGACTGTAGGTGCGATGATTTACTTCACGAGCTGCTAGCTATTTTTTTAACTGCTATAAATTAAAAAAAAAACATTTTTTCCTTCTTGCCACCAAGAATTTCCTTCCCTTCTAATTAATAGCTTTGAATCCTCTACCACATATTTTGGTCGTTTTTATGCCGTCTGTTGTTCTTTCCTAGCTACACCTTTGTGGAACTCTGATACATTGTGTAGGTTTAATATCATTAGTATTGATTTTGCAGATTTTTTTTAAGGATTTGGTGTCTTAGGCGAATTTAGATGTAAAGACTATCATCATTCATGTTAATCAATTAAGGTGAAATTATTTTAGGTTAACCAACCATATCAAACAAATATATAATTATATTAAATATTTAGAAGAAAAAACTTTGTCACTCATCAAACATAATTATCTCCAATAAAATAAATGAAAATGAATTTTCTGCATTCACACATTCGTGAATTTGAATGAAAATATTTATATTTTGAACTAAATTTATCAAGATAAATAATGAGTGATTTGATCTATATTTAACGGTTGCAATAAGCTAAATGTAGAATTTTCTTTATGGGAAGGAATTTGAATCCAAAATATATTTGTGATCTAGACTAAAAAGATGATAAAGACCAAGAGTTAAAAAAGTTGTAATTATAAAAATGAAAATAAGATATTTTAAACTATAAGAACAAATTATTAAAAAAAAAACTTTAAAAATGCGTTTGGTATATGAAATTTTTTTTAGTCTATAAGGATTTTCAACTTGTGAGAGTCAATTTCCCACGTTAGGACTATTTTTTAAGAAACATATGCTCAAGAAATTTTGGAATAATTTTTAACTCACATAATCATGCCTTTTCAAGTTTAATTTTTGTTTTACTATAATAAAAATAATATATTGATTTTATTAAATTATTTAACTAATATAATAAATAATTAAAATTACTAATAAAAATTAACACGTAAAATCTAATTCAAAATTTTCAATAATTGATCAAATAAATTTTCTTCATTTATACAAACATCCAAAAATTTCTTTACTAGATGCCCCCTAAGAATAAGATTTTTAGAAAATAGTAAAATTAAAAATTTAAAAATAATAATAATCGCAACTATAATACGAACACCAAGCGGTACTAAAAGGGTAATTAAAAATAGGAATGGTAAAGGTAAAGGTAAAGGAAAGGAAAGTGAGTGGAAGCCAAGGGGCAATCCGATAGAAAAGGGTTTTATTTAAATTTTCCCTTCAATTATTTTCTTTTCTTGTCTTTGTTATTCAGTTCCGTTGTTGTGCTGTGTGCTGCAACACAATCGGTGGTCTGAGAAATCTTGTTTGTGTTGGTTTTGTTATGGCTCGGAGAGCAGAGGAAGAGTACGATTACCTGTTCAAGGTTGTACTGATCGGTGATTCCGGTGTTGGAAAATCCAATCTTCTGTCCCGATTCACTCGCAACGAGTTTTGCCTCGAATCCAAGTCCACCATTGGGGTCGAATTCGCCACTCGCACTCTTCAGGTCATTAATTTCTCCCAGATCTGATCAAGAGATGATGGATATATAATATAATGCTACTCGTTCGCATCATTTGTGATTAGTTACCTAGCTTAGCTATTTCTTTTCATTTTATCCACTCTTCACCTTTGCTTGTCTTCTCTGGCCATAATAATTTTATTTTTTCAGACTATGGTGTCTATTTTAATTTAATCACTTGCATTTATTAAAATGGAATAGCTATGGCTATGGTTCTGGTGGTATATGGAAGCAAGCAAGAGAAGGATTATAATATATATAGTTTCTAATTCATGAATCAAATGTGCGTGGCAGGTGGAGGGAAGAACTGTGAAAGCTCAAATATGGGATACCGCCGGACAGGAACGATACAGAGCAATTACCAGTGCCTACTACAGGGGTGCCCTTGGAGCTCTTCTAGTCTACGATGTCACTAAACCAACCACATTCGAAAACGTCAGCCGATGGCTGAAGGAGCTAAGGGATCATGCCGATGCTAACATTGTCATCATGTTGATCGGGAACAAGACCGATCTCAAGCATCTCAGAGCTGTTGCCACCGAGGATGCCCAGGGTTACGCCGAGAAGGAAGGCCTTTCTTTCATCGAGACTTCTGCTCTCGAAGCAACTAATGTTGAGAAGGCTTTCCAGTCTATTCTTGCTGAGATATACCGCATTATCAGTAAGAAATCACTCTCTTCCAATGACCCTGCATCTGCCAATATTAAAGAAGGCAAGACTATCGCTGTTGGGGGACCCCAATCCAACACAAGCAAGCCTTCTTGCTGTACATCATCTTGAAACCCCGCCTTTTACTTCCTACTTTCTCAGTATCATTCTTTTTTCTTTACTTATCTGGATTTCTTCTTATGGTTGGTTGTGCGTGCTCATTGCAAACCTGATATTATTCATATTGTTGTTTTTTTTGTTTGGTTCACTTCGCTATCTGCTATCTAGAACTATATTTCTCGACTCCTTTTTACGCTTCTTGTACCTATCATCTTTCTTATCAAATCTATATCTTCTTCATCACTCTGTCATCTTCTACTTGGAACTTCGACCACTGCCTTGCCTTTGTTTCACAGCTCGTTGCTGGAACCGCTAAGTGTACAAAGCCCACTGTAACAATTGAATCACCTGTGAATTGGAGGCATTGATGTCATCTCCGACTCTACGCCATCGAGCATTGACTGTGCCACTGCCTCAATGCCTCATCAACTTAACAAAACCAGCCTCACCAACAGCAGAAACCCTTCATCCACACCAAACTCTAATAACCACTAACCAGGCTTCGCTACACAACCGAAACTGTAGTAATCAATCATCTAACGTAGCCTAGTTTTTCCTCACCGTCAACAGAGGCCTATCTCCTCCAGACTCGATCACCAAAATCAAAATGTAAGGTTATTACGTTTTCTCTCTCTTGGAGTTGGGTACACCACCATCGAAAGTGAAAGGTTGAAAATGTAGAAAAGAAGGGTGGGGGTGTTTTCAATATGATTAAAAAACACACTAAAACAGACTATTTTTGTTTTCAATTTTGGACTTGTTTTGAAAACATCTTTTAAAATTCAAGCAAACATATTTTTAGCACTATTTTTTATTTTTGATTTTCAGTGAAAATCAAACATATTTGTATATTACATTGTTTTCTATCTCTGTTACGTGTCTCTAGTTACATTGGTTATGATGCTACATCCTAAATCATGATTCCCTCAAGGTAAATCAAGATATGTTCTCCTCTTCCTAATTTGGAAATTAGGAATTTTAATTCAACTAATGTCATCCTCCTCCCAACTTTTAGCTTATATATATATATATATATATATATATATTTGGACCGAGTGCGAATTAAGCAATCGATTCAGCGTGAACCTGAACCAACCCCGGAATGAGTTGAACCAGCTCTATTATCAAACTAGTATGAACCAGTACCGATTTAATAACTTGACGTGAACCACAATTTTGCAAAATGTTAAAAATATTTTTCATAGGTAGAATTTCAAGACCTAATAATGCATCCACTTTATACCAATTCAACAAACGACCTAATATTCCAATCAAATCAATGGTCAGACCTAGTATAATAATACTGCACAAAGTCTTCGTAAGAACTGTTAAATTCAACATCAAATATTCCTCTGTCGATTTGTTTTTAATTTCATAGGCTTCGAGCATGAACCAACAGAAAAGAAAAATTCATTTTAATTTTAAACTACCCTAGAAAAAGCAGTTTTCCGAGAGAAACTTAACATACAATCTTATGCTTATGATTAACATACAATGTAAAACTAAACATTTAAAATTATATATTTATAGCATACACGTGCTTGTTAAGATGTGATAATGTAGGACTCATCATTTAATTTTGTTGTAAGATTTGGAATGAATTTAGAATGAATCCAGATCCAGTGGCTAAACACGAGACCCAATTCCCTGTAGTTAGAAAAGTAACTCCACAGAATCTCCACCATTAATTTTATGTTTTCACATTATAATATAATATCAGCTACAAAACTTTAAGCCATTGGTTTATGAGTGTAGGAGTCTACAATTACTTTTCCGACTGCAGGAATTGGCTACCTCCTGTAAATGGATTCAAACCGTGATATTATGGCCACGAAGAATGTCAGTAATGTTGCCAACGATTCCCCGCGATATACAGTTGAAAGTTGTTGATGGACATTGTGATATCCTTTTCTTATTGTTACATATTTCATTGTCTGCGAAAATTGTGTGGTCAAAGCCTCGAGCTAATATAAGAGGCATGTGAGAAATTGCATCCCTTTCATTTTAGACATGGGAAACCATCATAAGATTCAGAACAATATAATCCAAGGATTTAAATAGATGATAGGTGATATTTTGACAGTTACTTAAACATCCATATATCATAACAGAGTCAGGAAAGTGTCTCCCTATAACAGAACGTAGAACTAGAACCTAACCACAGCAGTTGCTCTTCTGTGGGATCGGTTGCCCCTTCATTTGAACAGTTTCTGCCGCCGACTTACCAGCAGTTGTTTGGCTTCCCATTCTGCACCCAAGTTCAAAACATGTGACTTACTTGTCTTATGTTGGAACTCATTATTGCATGAATCAAGTAATGGACTTACATGGTTATAAAACTAACACTCCACAAAATAAATCGAAACTTGCTAAAGAATAAAAGTTGGCACATTATCTGTAAATTATCAAAATCTTGATCATGAAAATTGAGCTGAAGATGTACATTCTGTTTCTTTTTTCTTTTTATCAAAACCCATTATTCCTCAAGATAGCGTGTTTCAATTTTAAACATGCTGAAAAACTTGATATGGAAAAAGAAAATTCGGGACACTGATTAATAGTTGTGATTAAATAATGATTCTAAATGAGAACAGGGAAAGCTAGAATTAGATACTTCTTCTTAATCTCAGCTGCCATGGTCAAGAAAGCCTGCTCCACATTGATGGAGTCTTTAGCACTTGTCTCAAGGAAAGGGATACCAAGCTCATCTGCAAATGCCTGTGATTCATGGTGGCACAGTATATGTTAGACGAACAAAGTGTGATTATCCAACTCTTTATTTTCCCTTTAACGTGCATTAAAAAAAAATAACGTACTTCATTACCCAAAGGCTCCTCGCTATGTGATGGTAAGGGAAAGAGATATCGTACACAGCCTTACCCTTGCATATGCAAAAAGATTGTTTTCGGATTCGAACCCATGACCAACAAGTCACTAAGGCACAACATGCATATTAACTGATATTTCATTTACTGTACAGGCACACGCTTCTTTCACAACAATTCTATATTATAAATAACATCACAACATTGAACAACTCACATTAAAATCAGTAATACTGAATTCAAAAGATCTTTAATTATTTACTAAATTCTAAAATATTTAAGAGAAACTGAATTCCAAGTTATAGGCAATTCTTGAATTCTAATTTATTTGGTCATAGAATGAACGTGAAAAGAATTGTTCAAGTTCCCTTTAGTAATTTACCTTGGCAGTGAGTGAGTCTACAACCTTGTTATCAACTAGATCAGATTTATTCCCCACAAGAAGCTTGCATACAGTGTCATTTGCATATCTGTCAATCTCATTCAACCACTGCTTGACATTGTTAAAGCTTTCCATCTCAGTAACATCATAGACAATCTGTTGAAATGGAGAAATTTATTAATTAGTGGCAGCAGGGCAAGTATGTATAAGATGATAATGATAGGATGAAGCTGACAGACTTACAATAATTCCATGTGCTCCTCTATAATAACTGCTTGTTATAGTCCTGAATCGCTCCTGTCCAGCTGTATCCCACTAAACAAAACAGAATAAATGAATGTAACAAGGTGAATGCAGAAATTAGGGTAAATTACACCCATGACCCAACAAATCAAAAATGGAGAAGTGAGAAAAGTTTAATAGTTTTCTTTAAAACATAATAATATATATGAACTAGTAGGTAAAAGACATTGATTCATGTCCTGTGAATACTCACAATCTGCAGCTTGACGGTTTTCCCTTCCAGCTCCACCGTTCTGATTTTCTGAAGAAAAAAAATAAAAATAAAAATAATCAGTGTTGACTGTTGGGCCATAAATGGAAATAGCAAAAGAAGAAGAAGAAGAAGAGTGATAATTACGAAATCAACTCCAATGGTACTTATGTAGCTGTCGACATAGGAGTCATCCTGAAACGAAACGAAGAAACAAAGGAAGTGAAGAACAAGAACAAGAGAGATGAAAGTGAAGGGAAGTGATGACTCACAGCGAATCTGAGAAGCAAGCAGGATTTTCCAACGGAAGAGTCTCCAATTAGGAGAAGCTTGAACAGGTAATCGCTGAAATCAAACCAATCCAAACCAAAACCCCAAATTAAATTAGTAACACTTACTCTCACTCTCAATCAAGCTCAAACAAAACACTTTCGAATACTTACTATTCGTTACTCATTAGAGCTCAACTGCAATCAATATTTTCTCTTTCAAACTCCAAAACTCTGCCCCCTTCGCAGCCCCGCCGCTCAATTAAAATCATTCATTCATTTCATTGTCTTTTTAAACAAAAAGAAAAAGGTTAAAGTTACTGTCAGAAAGAACCAAGTGCTTTACCTCGCACAATTTATTATTGTTTTTATTGATAAACAAAAATAAAAAAAGCTTTTATATCATCAAATTAGTATTTCTGCTTTTGTAAGAGAATTATATAAATATTTTTATATTATCGCCAACGACCTTAGTTAAAATTCAATAGACAAGAGAATTTATAATGATAGCATAAAATTTTTGCACAGAAAGTAAAGTCATACACCAAAAATATATGTGAAGCAAAGAGAGAATGGAGCACAAGATGGTTATTGATAGAAAAATAGAAAGAAAAAGTAATGTTACAAAAAAATTTATTTGAATAAATAATAATTTTATAAAAAAGATATTTTAAAATGAGTTTAGTGTAAAAGAACTTATATTATTATTCTAAATTATTTTTTTAAAAAAATGGTTATTGTAAAAACTAGAAAATTTATCATTAAAAAAATCATATTTTTAATGTATATATTATCATATAATAATAACGAAAATAATGATAATTCCGTAAGAGGTGTAATTTTGAATTTTCATTTTAGGTTAGATAAAAAAGTTGGTTGTGGGCGGCAATGACGAGTTTACCCATAGGACTGAATGAAAATGAAAATGATATTGATGGATTGGAACATGAAGTAAAGCAAATGAGAAATTTATTTGATTGCAGAAAATTTGTCTAGGAAACATATAGGGCAAGAAGAAGAAGAAGAAGGTAGGGTAGCTATGGAGGGCAAAAGGGCATGTCATGGTGGTGGTCCCTGTAACTAGGAATAGTGAAGTGTCTTAACCTGCCTTCCTGTTTGTTCATGTAGTTGAGACAAAGGAAGGCCTTGGAGAATTGATCTTCCACGACTCTGTTGACATCATGCACAAACACATCCGTCTCTCCGCTCTCTCTGTTCCTAGCCATCATCCCAGCAGTGTAGATGGCGGTCATCCTCCCAGGGGCATTCTCGTAATAGCCAGTGGGTGCATCCACCATTATCAAATCCCATCTGGTCTCATAGACGACACTCGGCAAGCCTTTCAAAGCAAGTGGGCAGATGGAGTATCTGGGATCTCCCACTGCCCTGCACTCTGCTCCTCTCCCAACCTCCATCAGATTCTCAGCCTCATTCACCTTGCTCTCATAATTCACCTTGTACGACTCAAGCATTGGAAATCGCCTCCTCATTTGCTCAATCCATGACTCGTCTTCTTCCAGGAATATTGTCCTTCCCCCGTCATTCAGCGCACTCCACATCAGGCTGTCGTGTCCCAACCCGAACACCAGGAAATTGCACGGCGACTTCTTCTCCAGCACTCTTGCTGACACTCTTATCTCTTTCCCCGTTTGCTGTGGAGTTATGCTTGACGTTGCGTAGTGGATCAGTGCTTCCGCCACAGAACCTGCTATCTTCATCTTTTTGCCACTCCCCTCACTCTTTACTAATATTTCCTCTTGCTCCTGCTGCTTCTTCACTCCTTTCAAGTTTGATGATCTACTTAGCACAAATAGTAGCATAATGGCAACCAAGACCGCTACAATCAGTATCTTCAAGTTGAGGCCCGGTTGATGAGCTTTAGTCCTCATGCTTGATCTTCTTCTTGTATTGAATTCCTATTGCCTGGGAATGCATAACTACTTATAAATTAAGAGAAAGAGTTGAAGGTATCATTCACGTTTGATGCTTGCTTGGACGCCAAGGGAAGAGGCATGCAGTATGGGTGGATGGTGACAAAAGACCTGCCTGCCCACCTGCCTGAATTGTGAATCAAGCAAACTCTACAGTGCTTCTTGTTGCATCTGCAACTGCAAATTTGGTGGAATTTCTTTTTATACCTCAACACCTCAATCTCTCTCATGTCTACTCTTATCAACATCAACATCAACATCA
The DNA here is from genome assembly GCA_007407185.1 of Glycine tomentella. NCBI lineage: Eukaryota > Viridiplantae > Streptophyta > Magnoliopsida > Fabales > Fabaceae > Glycine > Glycine tomentella. The sequence goes on from PYAF01000595.1 coordinate 149,397, forward strand.
AATCATAACCAGCCACTCCAAAACTCAGCTTCTTATTATTCAAGTCCAAAATAAAATACAAATAAGAAAACCATAGAACACTAGGTGGTTTGATTGATTGAGACAGGAACCTCAATGCCATTTCTTTTCTTTTTCTGAATTGAGATCAAATCAAATATAAGTATTCTAGATTTCTAGTTAGTAATCATGAAATAACGTTCATTTAAAAATGTGTTTGGTTATATTTTAATATTTTTAAAAATATTTTAAAAAATTCAAAATAATTTAAATGAAAAAAAATAAGTTATTTGCGTTTTAAGAAATACATTCCCATGGAAGTATCACTTTCTCATCCCTTTTCATGTGAATAAAAAGTGTACGAAAATACGGTGAAAATAGAAGTTATAACATTCCTAAGAATCAGTAATATCCGGCAATTATTTTTCAGAGCTTGTAATAAAGTGGGGAATATAACATTCCAAGAAATCAATTTTTAATGTACTGCTATAGAGATGAACAAATCAAGGTACCACATGCAAATTAGAAGTAAATGTTTTGTTTTAGTATTATTTCTCCTGCATACTTTTTTTTTTTTTTTTTTTGGAAGGCTCTCCTGCATACTTTTTTTTTTTTTTGGAAGGCTCTCCTGCATACCCATGTTGCTGGGAATATGATTAAAAAGGCAAGCCTTTCTTCAGCCTTCCGAATTTCTTATGCTAATAGTTTCTTCTAGCTCTGAACATACAAGCATATCAAACTTGAATAACCAAATAGCCTATGCATTAAAGGAAGATAATTTAATTCAGCAAAATCAGTTTCAAATATACAAAGTAATGCCACGGAAATGACTTCGCCATCTGGCAATGGAACAACTTGCTGGTGTGTTGATAAACCACAAACTATTATACAGTCAATCGTCATGGATTTCATTTGCTCTATAACGTATAAACTATCCACCTTCTAGAAGCATGAAAATTTGTCGGTTAGAACTCAGTACAAGACCTTCTACGGCAGTTATAAATATCTGATGTGAAGAAGTATGTTAAAGCCCCACGAGCATTAGTAATCTATCGGCATCAAGAGTTGATGAATTTCCAAAAGAAATATTTATCTTGGCAATGCATTGTGATAGCCATAATCTTGTGTTGAAGTGTTCCCATACCGTATTAAATGCACCAAAACCCTCTTGAAAGTCACTACTCTTGATTTCTCACATGCTGCAATAGCGATTCAGTTAGGCCATTCTCACTGTCAGCGTTTTTTGTCTTGTCCTTACCCAAACGAACTTTGCGGACAGCCTGTTGGATTTGCCTTTCATGTTCCTTAAGTATTTCTTCAAGATTATCCTCTGGAGCCAGCAACGGTCCAGAATGGTGCATGCGGGCATTTTTGTTAGCATAGCCCTGCAGTCACAAACAATGACAGCTCCATAGTCACACACATTAACCACATTAAAAGGAAATCCTTATATCAAGGCCAGTCTTAATACCCAGCAAACTAATCTTTTTCCCATTCTGAGAGGATCATGTAATGCTGGATTCAAAATACTTGAAAAATTGCACAAATTAATGTTTATCAGTAATTGATTTACCTTAGCACAATCCTTCTCAATAGGATGAAAGTCCTTCTGCGAAGATTTGAGTCCATCTAACAATTGGTTGGACTCACCATCAGCCTGATGGCTATATCTCATGCCAAATTGATCTTCCGGCCACTGCGAATTCCCACAAAATTCACCACTCATATCAAGCAGTGAATCACCTCGAACTGCAACTGAATTAGAAAATCTTGACAATTTTGCAGTACTACCTTGCCAATAGGATTTTTGTTTTCTCATCTCAGACTTTCTTGATCTAAAGCCATGATCTGGGCAAGTGAGACCTTCCTCTTTCAAATTCATATTGCGTGAGGATCCATATACACTTGGATGCATTGACTGGCCAGAATAAGATAATACATTGAGTGCTCTTGACTTTGCAGGTTCAAGGTGGAAGCTATCATCCTCTTGAGTATTGTGCTTCTCAGTAGTGCACTTAGAATTACACTGTCCTTGTCTCTGGGAGAAAAAATCACATGGAAAAATGTATCAGGCAAACCCAAATAACTCAAATGACAAGGAGGCCCATTAACATTGTTTTTATGATTTAAAGTACCCTCATAGTTGCCTGAAACTCAGCATTAGCATCAGATATTGGCACAGCTTTGAACTCTCTAAAATTTCTCCCAACTGATTCATGTTCATATCCTTTATTTGCTGCTCTTCGTCTGCTTAAAAATAGACAAATGGGTGACAGGAGTTACACACAGACAAATAAGAAGGATCACTATAGAAACAAATCAAGCTAAAGCCACTATCTCAAAAAGAAGAAGGAAAAAAAGAGATCAGATACTCATTACACTAGTTGAAGGTTCGAGAAAATACCAAGAGAACAAAAAGAAAAAAAAAATGGAGAACTTTTCTATCGTTCTTGTCACCGCACAGTAGATTTTGAAATTTATAATGTCATTCTGCTTGAGACTTTAGTTTACCATATCAATGGAAAAAACAAATTATCATTAAAGCACACACCAGAAGGGTGTCTAAAACAATGTGCTATTGTTGCAGATAATGCAAAAATCAGATACGACAAAATCACATGAGAATCTCAGATATAAAAAGATTCGAAGAAATACCTTCTAGCTTCCTCTTCGTGAAGTTTGGCATCGAACTCCTTACTTGGTGGGTACTTTGGCAAAGTTGATGGATCACAAGGACGTGGCATTGCTGTAAAGAACTAGACATGAAAAATGTTAGTGGCTAAGAAAAAAGAGTCAGGGAAAAAAATCTTCTGAAAACCCAGCACGACTAAAATTCTAGGATGTGTAACATGCATTCTGTTCAGACAAATTTCCAGGTGAACTGCACTCAAATAGAACTTATAATTACCTCATGCTGAAGTGCTAAAGAAGCTGTTCCTCGATCTTCCGGTTCTACAGCAAGAAGGACCTCCAAGAAGCTCAGTGCAGATGAAGGAATATCCTTGAATGTATGAGAAACAACACGTTTATAAGGTTGTTGAGGTTTAAAAACTGTTGCATGTGGTAGCTTTGACTTCTTCCAGTATTCTTCAGATGGAGAACCACAAAGTTTGAAGATTTTATGTAGTTGCTCCACCTAGAATGATAGATTACCAGATATTAGCACCCAATTAAACCATAGAAAGCTGTGACAAATTTAAAATTAAGTACTTCAAATGAGACCATCAGAAATGCTAGACCAAAAAGGATCCTAGCATCTATCCTTCATTCACAATTTGTAAGACCCTGTACTAACTTGTAAACTCCATTTTTCATCAATAACATGATTACAGATAACTCAACTGGCTAAAAAACTATCATGCTGGAAATTAGGTTAGAAATGTGATGATCATTTTGGTTTCTTCTTCCAGTTTTACATTACTTAGTCAATCTATAAATCTCTCTCTTCCAATAATATGCATAGGTGGAAGAAGAGGACCTATTTGTTTAGACTTATATCATCGAGCTAGGATGCTCAAGATGTCACATGTAAAAGCTTCAGTGTCTCCAGGAAAATGTACAATGCATGTATCCAGGACAAAAGAGGAATACTACCTCTGTTCGTCCAGGCATTATAGGCTTCCCGACAAACAACTCTGCAAGAATACATCCAACACTCCACAAATCCACAGTAACTCCATAATCTGTAGCTCCAAGTAAAAGTTCAGGTGGTCGGTACCACAAGGTTACAACACGACTTGTTAAAGGCTGCCTGTTAGATGGCTGAAACAAAGTTGCAAGCCCAAAATCACCAATCTTCAGATTGCCATTACTGTCAAGCAGAAGATTTGAGCCCTTGATGTCACGGTGCATAACACCACGACTGTGACAATGCTCAAGACCACGAAGAAGCTGTTGCATGTAACACTTGATCTGCAGTATGACAAAAAATATTGTCCCATTGTGGAAACAAGAACCAGAGGTCAATTAATGAGGAAAGAAAACAAGAGAAGACATCTGACATAAAACTTTCAAGCTGTAAATACAACTGGATGCAAAGAATATACGGCCTTTTGGTAAAAGATTAATATTTGTTTTGGATTTTGCTTTGGGGTCCTGCTAACAAGTGTAAGGAATCAATAAATAGAAGGGTTTTATTGGAAACCATGGTGGGGTGTATTGGTAACATAAGATGTTACAGTTTACTATGAAATCTTTCGATTTTTTATTCCTTAACCAGTTGCTCCCTAACTGGTTAGCAGTCTCCTTTGCTTTAAAAAAAAACTTGTCTATTTCTAATAATAAGTTAATTGGCTGCATGATATACAAATTAAGTGCAGCATCCAAGGTAGCTATTCAGATCTTTACAATTATAGAGCCACTAGGGATTGTTGTAAGATGGTGAGAAAAGAAATTCATAAAACTTAAAAAGTGTCATTGTAATCTTTGTGAAACCCTTCATTTTAAAAAAAATGCTCAAAAGAAGTTGCCACTAGGACTCCAGCAGATACAGTGCTTTTGACTCATCAAATTCAATCAAAGAGAAAGTAATGTTTTTGTTATAAACATATATTTAGCAATCCACTCCATGTCTGGCTTCAAAATTTGTCTGATGCTTCTATTAATTCTACAAATACTAGACACTTTCTAGATCTCACAAGGTTATTTACGAAAATAATCCGGCTCACTATGCCAGTTTATAGAGTTGTAAATGACAGAAAGGTTGTCATATAAGAGTGTGTGATGCACAATTAGAATGTTGGGTGAGGTACCTGTGTTTCGGTAAACTTGATGCTGGGTACTGCTGCAAGGCCTGCAAGATCATTGTCCATATATTCAAAAATAAGGTACAAGCTACCAGAAACCCTTGAAGTAATCATGCCTTCAAGCCTCATGACATTTGGATGATCAAACCTTCGCAGCACAATGATTTCCCTTGACATAAAACGGACACTTTCTGGATCCATATTAGCAAAGCGAACCTTCTTGAGTGCAACAATTTTATTTGTTTGGAGATCACGAGCTCGATAAACACTGCTGTAAGTTCCTTGGCCAATCTGCAGCATGATAGGAAAAAGCTATGGTTGGTGTTGGTGATAAAAAAAAAGAAAAAGAAAAAGAAAAAGCAATAATGATGGAGGACTTGCCTTATCAAACTTCTGAAAGGAATCAGCCCTGCGAGGTATCCAACCACAAATGGCTTCACCAGCAACTGCAGTGAGCCAAGAGGGCCAGCCAGCAAGAACCTGTGCTCCTCTTTCCCCTCCAGTTACACTAAATATCCTACAAACCTTAGGAGGTTGCGGTGCTTGTCCCGTTGCATTGGGATTCTTGTCCCCTTGATGTTGATGTTCATCAGAGGAGGTGGAGGCTTCTTCCGCTCCATTTGAATTGGATATGAGGCGAGCCGTAGTAGCATCATTTTCTGTTAGTTGTCGTCTCCCCAATCCCAAATGCTTGGTGTTGGCATGGTTTTCAGCAACATATTCGTTTGCCGATTTTCCTTTGGAGCATATGCAACCCATAACCAATCAATGAATTTTAACATTAATTCCACTCAGTCGGAGATGTTCTGGAAAGAGAGCAAATCGGATCTACAAAGCCTCGGAGCCGATCAAAATTGTAATGTTAATTGCATTTGCATAAGCAGCAACATTATATTGGATTAGATGCTTTGTTTTGTTTGTTATACATACCATAATCATATGATGCCAATGCAACGCAACTCATCAATTCAAATGCAACCCGATTCCATTCCCTGCACCCATCCAAATTCAGTCGTTAGATCAACATTTCCTTCTCCACAAATTTAACAACAAAACATGCTTCATTGCTTCTAATTTCAACCATATGTCACTATGTGATCCGTCAACTACATTTCATTCAAAAAAATTATCTGTCAACTGCCAAATTTATTTCCCTCCAATCACATTCCTTGCCACAATTAATTTGACAAAACTTACATACTAATACTATTTATATGCCATATTGCTCAACTATATAGAACTATATGTAAATTTTATTCTATTTCATTTCCTCCAATTTTCTAATAAACTAATATTTTAGTCACTGCAAAATATAAGATAAATATAATTTTATGTAAATATAAATATAATAAACAAATAAATAATTTTAATATATAATTTATTAAAATCATAATCCTTTATTCTCACTCTATATATAAATTATAATAGTATTTTTTAACGAGAGTGCATATAAGAGCTATTCTTTGAAATATTATCTTAAATTTCTAGTGTTTTTAGAAATTGTTATCACTCTCGTTAAAATACACGTCTAACAATAGTTTAATATATTGAACATTTAATTCCGTTTTAAAAAAATTTATTCCTTTTAAATGTACTTTTTAATTTTAATTTTACTTAACATCTAGCTTAAAAGTATATACCTAGAAACACTCTCATCAAAGAAACGCAACTAAAAATATTATCGTTGAATAATAAATTAAAATGTTTCCGTTCAATATAGTTATTCTAATTTAAATGTAAAAGAGATTACTATACACAATTTCAAGCTCATTTTCCTTTTTTTTCTTCTAATTAGGAGATTTTAGTATTATCTCTCTTTTCATTTGTAGACACATTTCACAAAATATTCAGCAACTACACACAAAAAATCTCTAAACCATTCACTTATTCTCTTTAAATTTACTTTCTTTTTATCTATTAAGCGGGGGAAGTGCACTTTCGAAGATAAATTCCAATAATAATTACTAATTAAAAAAAACAACACATGAGAATGTAGTTAGTTTTAGATTTTTTTTTATTATACATGTATTTGATGGTTTGAGTTATATATGGTAATGAGTAGGAGACTGTAATATTCATTTTTATACTTCTTGAAAAAAAAAATTAATACCCATTTATCTTATACTTATTAACTTATGTGGGTAACAATTTTAATTTTCATCCGGAGCTACAACATATCCACTCATAATAGCATATAATTTACTTAAATCTAAGATCAATAAATTAATAAAACAATATTAATTAAAAAATTATAATTAGTTTGAAAAAAAATCTTAAATCATTCAAACGTAATTCTATCATCCTTCATATGTCTTTTCATTCTCTAATTTTCACGGTAATTCAACATAGAACTATAATATAATATATTTTTACATCCTGAGTCTCAATTTTAAACGTGTTATCTTGCGTGAGAACATGCCTTCACGTGTTTATTGATATTAATAATAGTTATTCATAAAATTTATTTCATTTAAAAATTACTCTTATATTTCTTATTTCATATATTATTCTTATATTTTAACAACATTTTAAAGATACACAATTTTTTATGAGGAGAGATTAAATTACACCAATTTAATTTAACCAATTATTACACTATATTATAATTTATATAAAATATAATTTTTATCGATCTGATTATTAAATTATATCTATATACTATTAAAATTGTATTTGTCAAATTTTGTCAAAATTAAATAATAATAATAAGATAATCAAATAATTCATATTTTAGTATATTTTAAATATATTATGTTAATTTTAATATGTATGAATGAGATAACAAATAATTTTGAATTAATAAAAAAATTTGTATATATGATCTATGTGAAAGGAACTTTTAATCTAACGATGTATTTTAAAAAAATATTATCCATTTAAAAATTATTAAATAATATAATAATTTAATAAGATTACATCGATATAATTTGATCTTCTTTCATTTTTATATACAATACTCCTTATTTTACTCACTATTGTTTTGTTTTTTTTATATATATATGTCTTCTTAATAAACTAATTCACTTCTGACATATTTATTGTACATATAAAATATATTTCAAAATATTATTTTATTAACAATACTATATATAAATTCAAAAATAAAAAAGACAAACAAATAGTTGGAACAAATAAATGCAAATTAATTAATAAATTATTATTCTAATAATTTGATTTGATAGTGTGAAATGAGTTTAAAATTAGTTATTGATATAGATGCATAATTTGTCTAACTTTACTGTTTGAGTTTGTCAATTGATAAATCCATAATTTTTTTTTTCATGTACTAAAGTCGCGTATTGTATCATTGATCATGATATTTTACACAATCTTCTTCAAGATATATTCTATACAGTATTATTATTATTTTTCTTCGGTGGAAAAATAAGCAAACAATATCCACTATTATTTATTGCACTTTTTCTATAAAATTATTATTATTTATATATATTTATCAATATCTCTTTATCTCCTTATATATACAAATATCCAAGTCTATATTTGTTCTCAATTCTCATTGTTCACTTTCTCCATTTTCTCACATCCATTATCCATCTTGTGGAATGATAAACTTGATTATCCTTAAAATGCATCTAATATATCTTTTTATACTTTAATATCAAATATTTAACGAGAGTTGTAACATAATATCAAAAAAAAAAAAATTCACACACACACACACACACACACACACACACACACACACACACACACACACACGCACGCACACACTACATGAAATTGTTAATGCGCACACACCCTATTTTCAGTTGCTATGCATCAGCGATAATCACCAAAAATATTTAAGATAAAAAATAATAATAATTTATTTATTTTAATTAGTTTATACAAGGGTATTATGGTATTTTAATACTTAATTAAGAAAACAAAAACAATTGTTTTCCCTCTCCTCCGTATGAGACGTATCATGTTTCTCTTATGTTTTCCAAAACCAAAACCGTGCCTCCATGGAGGAGGAGGAGCAGCAACATCAACCCCAATCGAGTGAAACATTAATTTATTATTATTTCTAATTATAATTTAATTGATATATTTATAAATATTTATTTATTAAAAATTTAAATGGTATAAAATAAACATTTATTGTGTAAAATGCACAGACCAAAATGGTAGTTATTACTTATGTATTTAAACATAAACATATGCATTCATCATTTGCATACAATTTTGTTTATTATATTTTGGTCAATGTACATATAATTTTATAACTGTAAATAATTTTGATATTGTACAGGGCAAAAATAGTTTCATATAACTATTTAATTATATAAGTTTAGTACGTATAACTGTATAAGAGTGTAAATAAAAATATTTACAAAATTGAGATCGTAAATGATCCTGCGCCATTAGTTAGTAATGTAGAAAGCCAAATCCATTTTTATGGTATTGCTTGACTCCATCTAATTCAACTTATACATCATCGAGTTCATTTGGGTCCATAGACAAATTAATGTCTATAAATTTGGTGAGTTCAAAATTTATGATTGGATAAATAATGAATCTATGTTTATTAATGGACCCAAAGCCTCCCCATAAGTTCTAAAATTGCGAAGTGTTTCTCTAGTCTAAATGATATTTTTTTTTTTTGCATTTAAAACTCCTTCCTCTTACCATGGACATAATCCATACACCTCTCACTCAAATTCAATTGCATAATGATCTCACCTCACACGTGTTGCGTTGTGTCACCCAACCAATATATGCATAATAACTTTTCATACTCATGATAGCATCATAGTCCTACTTGGCAACATATTAAGTCGAGAGGGGGAAGTAACATATTCATTTAGAGGATTTAAACTACATCCTTGGTTATAAACACCAAAGCCTTATTTAGTCCTAAAAGCTCATTGAAATTGTTTAATGTTGACTATTTAAAGATCTTCACATCAATGAACCAACACCAAATTCAAGGAAAAGACCATAAACTTTATTCTGCTTGCTTCTAATGATAGTTTGGGCATGAAAATATGAGGTGTTACGAGTTTCCAACAAAACCCATTTCTCTTTAGAAATTTGGGACCATCAAGTCTCTAATGGAAAAATAATATCCTTAAAAACTTTAAGCGGGCTATCTTGAACTGTGAGGCCATATAGTCAATCATTTATAAAGTTTTGTAGATACCTTTTAATCTAGCCTCAAGATCATTATTTTTTTAGCAAAGATGTTGCTAAATATCATTGTTAAAAATCTTGCATAACATTTTGGAGGACTTAAACAACATTGTCAACACTTTTCTTCCAAGCTTCCTCAACAAAAAGAGGAAACTCATGATGCATACACCAAGATACTTTGGAATGGGTTATCTCTCTCAAGTATAATATAATAGCAATGAAGAAATATGGAGTTATGATCAAAGTGTCTTTTAGTTAGATGTTCAACTTTGGTTCTAGGAAAGAGCATCCTTCGACACTAATCACTATTTCCTTTATCCAACTTTTCAAAAACTAGGCAACCACTATGAATTTCCTTTTGAAAAAATCCAGATCTAATAAATGACAAATTCTCAATCCAATAAATAAATGGTTGGACTTGACTTGGAAAAAAAACATATCCTATTGCTCAAAGGGAGACACAATATCATTAAAATTGATTTTTTGTGTGAAAACTTATGGCAATATTTGTAATTTTTTTTTATCAAGACTACTTTTCTTTTTGTGCTTCCAATAAGCACCATCATCCACGTGTAGACTTAAATTAACAATTGTCATTAATTGTTTCCTTTTCAACCACCACTGTTATTTTTTATTCCAGTCTTCCTAAACAAAAGGAGAAAAACCATGACGCATGCACCAAACTGCCTAAAATGGGGATGTGTTATATTTCCCATCAAATATAACAAAAGAGTAATGAATAAGGGTGGAGTTATGATCAAAATGCATTTTAGTGAGACATTCTATTGTGGATTCAATAAGAAAAAACCTCTAACGCTAATCACTAAATCCTCAATCTAACATTTTAAAGACTAAGCGAATGCAATAACATTTTCATTGCCAAGTGAAATTACTGTTGGAAAGATCACTTCTAATAAATGACAAAATGTTACTCCATTAAGGAACTAGTCAGCTCTAACTTAAGAAAATTTCCTCCTTATTGCTTAAAGGGAGACATAATGTCATTAACATCGTCAATCAGGACCTAAGGAATATTGATCTTCACGTGAGAACTTGGGGCATTATTTATTTATTTTTATCAAGTCAACTATTTTTTATTGTACTCTTAATCAATACCAAGTTCTACGTGTGGACTTAGATCAACCACCAACATTAATTTTTGTTCCAAGCTTCTTGAACAAGAGATGAATAATCACGATGCACCCACTAATCTACCTGAAAGCATCAAGCATGATGAGCTATCTTTTCCATAAAGTATAATAAAAGAGCAAAGAATGAAGTAGTTTAAGATGCTAATCGCTAACTCCTCTATAAAACCTTTTAGAGTCTGAGGGCCACCAAGACATTTCCTTTGCCAAGTTACTCCTGAAAAATCCATGTATAATAAATAAGAGTTTTTTAGTCCATTAAGGATATGCTCAAGCTTGACTCTAGTAAAATAACCTCCTCAATGCTTCAAGGGAGATGTAATGTCATTAAATCCATGAATCAATCCCTAAGGAAGATTAATCTTCACTTGAGAATTTATGGTAGTATTTGTTTTTTTTTATCAAGTAATTTTCTCTTTTGGCGCTTCCAATTAATACTACCTTCCAAGTGTGGACTCAGATCAACCACCATCATTAATTACTTCCTTTACAACACATTTTTTGTGTGCTATTAGTCATATTATTGCTATTTAAAGGCACACAATTTATTATGCCCCAAATCAGCCTTTATTGAATTTCACTTGTCATTACTAGGCCCTTGATTCCCTTATAGATTTTTCAAAATTGATTTGTTTCCTTTCCCCCCATTTATTAATCACCAACCATTCATTATACAAATTAATGAGTTTATGATTAATGATCATTAATTACTTTTGGGTTAGGGTTTACACTTGCTATTGAGCCATAACCATGGTAGTCTTTAGTGTAATTGTCACCAACGATGGTTACTTTAATCTACTCACATCCTCCTTCTCTAGATAGGAGCTGATTACATATCCAAAGAAACCACAATGCCTACACAAAAGATAAAATCTTTTATATTCTACATTGAATCAATGTCGTCAAATCAAACTTTACTAACAATAAATAGGTCAACATTGTGGTCGTATACACCTAGTAAATTTACCCCAAACAACATTCATAATCATTATGTCCATTTTCATGGTCTGACATCAATTGTCACAAGAGTGAAGAGAATACTCTTATCATAATAATACTTCATTCCTAAAAATGGACACCATAACCAAACAAGTGTGTGGTTAATGTCCATCTCAAAGGCCACACAATGTTACATGACCAAGGATATATTGTCAAGTAACAATCAAAGGACATCCATGAATTGTCACCCACAACCTTCTTTTTGTTAACAAGTCAAATTTGATCATGAAAAAACCATAACCTATATCAACAATATTCATACCACATATAGATTTCTAAATTGTATGCACTTGATTACTCACAATAAAGAAACCAATCTTCTTTCCTAAGAGATTAACAATAATTGTATCATTATAAGATTGTCATAACTCCTTAGGCAAGATATTATTAACACTTGGGTTTTAACATATCTCTTTATTCAAATTTGATCTTAAACAAATTATTCCACATCAAATCAAATCTGTGCGATCGTTCCATAGTAACAATTGTTGGAAACCTGAAAACTAGTTTTTTAAAAAAAACTTTTGATATTCTTTGCCACTTTTTTTTGAGGTGATTTTGGTGACAATGAACACTATTAGAAACTTTTATGCTCATTCTAGGAAACCTTTGTATCTTTGTAATCAGTGAAATGAATTTGATAAACACATTTGTAAATATATTAAACAAATATTGTTTTGTGGCATCAAATCAATGAAAGTCATAGAATACGTTTAACATATTAAAAATTATAATTTATAAAATATGAACAATTTATGCTTTCTTGAAAAAAATAAAAAGAATGAAAAGCAACAACAGCCAGGCAAGGCAGGTTTGTTTTTTGTTTATTGTGGTCAAAGCATGTATTTGAAAGAAAATAAAAAAGATGTAAAAAATAATAATAGAGGATGCATAAGGCATAGGGTATGGGGTGTAATGACACGTAGGTAGGGACAAAGCCGAAGCAAGTCCTTTTTATCCACGAAGCGGAAGGTTCGGAGGACACAGCTGGAGACAGGCTGTCACCAACAAAGTCCCACTCACCAATTCCTTCCCTTGGCCTTCCATCCTTCCTTCTTTTCCCCTCTCTTCTCTAACTTCTCTCTCTCTCTCTCTCTCTCTCTCTCTCTCTCTCCCTCCCAATCAAATCAATTACAATTAGGGTTAGCTGATCCCCTTCTTCTCCTCACCGCATCGTCCTTCCTCTTCACTGGATCAATATTCCTCCCGCTGTAAGCTCTCTCTTCATCTCCTTTTCTTTACGCTTATTCCTTCCTTCCTTCAATCTTTTGGTCAATTTCTCCTATATTATTTGCTTGCCCGTAACCATCTATTTAGATTTTAATTTCGACTATTATTTATTTTCCCTACCTATTGCGAAGGACAACTTCTGATTTTCTTCCATTGCCTTTACTACTTAATGTGCCTTGTCAATAGCTGCTCTCTACGGACCGACTCTGTTATTACTCACTGTTCATTCTTTTGCTTGAAATGTTGCACAACGTCATATATTTCGTATCGCCTTCTCTAGTGATCAGAAAATAACACAACCTTCTTTTCTTTTTTTGTTGTAATTGCAATCAAGTCTTTTTACTGTTTTGAACTTAATGTTTCTGTTGCTGAGGACACATCCCCAGTTAGAAGCAATGTTATCTATGACGGACAGCCAAAATTCTTTCATATAAACATGCCATTGTGGCCTATGGTGCCGTCATAGCGGGCCATCCTTCACTAATTGCCTATGGCATTTGTTAAGCTTTTTGATGATTCAAAAGATTTTCCCTTGAGTTTGGTTAGAATATCTCAAGTTATGAACTGTGATAATTTTAAGCAAAGTTGTCCTAGCTTTCCATTTAAGTATTCAACTTCCTTTTTTTACTTATTATTTCTTTCTTTCTCAACTTTAGGTGCTTGAATTGGATAGTCAACCTTAAAGCTATATGTTCTGAGGTTGATGTGTTACGCTTTGTTACTATTTTGAGCGTATGGAGGGGTGATACTTGATTGATCTGGGATGTTGCGGAGTAATCTATCCTGAGTGACTATGCATATCTGGAACGAGTTCAATCATCATATTCTTTTATTAAGGCTGTGAACTCTTGTGATTTATACTTTAGTACTGGGAAGAAGGCACAACCACCAGAGGATTTCCTGTATCCATGCTGTCAGAGAGCATGCGTGGAATCTGTACATCGGGTAATGCCCCTGACGAGATTTGCTGCCGAGGCATTCGGTGTGGTTTCGATTTGTTTAGTAGCCATCTTGGTTCTTCTTGGGTTGATGTGCATTGCTTACTCATTTTACTTCCGCTCTCGTATTCATAGTCAAGATTTGGTTCAGCTCAATTATTTTAGTGGTCCTTGGATCATCAGAATCACATTCATCCTATTTTCAATCTGGTGGGGCATTGGTGAAATTATTCGATTAACTTTGTTAAGGAGTACCTTTCACTTAAAATGGCCGGACACTGTCTGCAAGTGCTATATTGTATCAAATATGGGATTTGCAGAACCGTGCCTCTTCCTCACACTTGTATTTCTCCTTCGTGCACCTTTACAGAATTTGGAGACTGGAATTATGAGCAGAAAATGGAATGTGAAAACTTCGGGATATATTCTTCTTTACTGCCTTCCAATGTTTGTTCTTCAGCTTTTTGTTATTTTGGTTGGACCTCAGTTAGACAAGAATAAGGGTTCTGGAAAAATGTTGCCTCATTATTTTTCAAGTGCAGTGGTTGCCTCTGGGGAGAATGATACCACCCTCTGTACTTACCCTTTACTCAGCACTATTCTCCTCGGCCTTTTTGCCATTATCCTGACTTCCTACCTTTTTTGGCTTGGTAGTCGGATTTTGAAATTAGTTATTAACAAGGGTTTGCAGAAGAGGGTTTACACATTGCTATTCTCAGTTTCATGTTTCCTTCCATTAAGGGTTCTTTTTCTTGGTTTATCTGTTTTGTCTGGACCTGAGAATGTTATGTTTGAAGCCTTTGTTTTCTTGGCTTTTCTTGCACTAGTATGTTGTGCTGGCTTGTGCATGTGCACACTTGTTTACCGTCCAGTTGCAGATTGCTTAGCACTGGGAAATCTACTAGACTTGGAAGCCAGGAGGCTTAATGATGATCATAATGATACCGTGTCTCTTATTGCTAATCAGAGTTATCTGGAAGATAATGTTGAAGATAATGCTCGGTCTAGTCCTGGTAGATATTCTGATGCATCGACAAAGCGTGGATCAATTTCATTTCGGACATTGGAAAAGGGGGTTACATCAACTGGAACATTTGTAGAACTAAGCCTCTTCTCTCCCAGCCGCAGTGCAACCCCTCCAGGATCGCCTCCTCTTCTAGGTTGGCCTATGCGATCCCCAACACAAGTTATTGGACCATAGAGGCAGGCAGGGAACGGAATATGTTGGGTGAATATCAATTTTGTGGAAAAAGGAAAACTGATTGTAAAGGATTTAGCTTCAATAAGGTGTCCTTTTTTTTTTTTTTTTTTTTTTTTAAATTTTTGTTTTGTTTGCTAATTCTAGGTATAATGTTTTTGCCCTGGAATTTATTGTGAGTACCTTTTTACATTTCTGTACCATCTCGACGACGTTTTACCTGTTTCTAATTTTGTACTTGAATTGTTGGAATACTCTTACTTGAAGTCATTGGGTTACGATTAAGTCTTTTTGTTTTTGGGGTATTCCAAACATAATTTGGAGAGAAAATTAATGTCGTAACATATTTGGTGATTTTAAAAAATGTATGTTTACACATTAAAATTTTGTTTAGAAATTCAGTTTTGTAGGAGGTCTTAGGTTGTTTTTGTAAATTTAATTTAATAATTTTTATTCAAATTTGCACTTAATGCTTGATCTGAGTTTCATTTGTGGCAATATTACTTTGCTAATTTGCTTAGTCTTATTACGTGAGCATGAGTATTGAAGTTCAGAACTATCGACTCAACGTCCATCTTCGTTTGGACTATTATTATCTGGATGCTTTTAAGAAATGGAAGAATGTCATCAAATCAAAATCCTGAATGCCTTTTCCATCGATGTCTTTCTCTTTGCATGAGTTACCAATTTGACCTATTTTATGTCGGTATTTAATTGGTTCGTTTTGATTTTGATCAACTGTCAATCAAAGTAGTTAATATACATAAAGTGGGTGAATATAACCAAAAAAAGAGGTAGGGTCGTGAAAACAAGGGGGTAGCATCTTGCCACATTAACTGGCAGAAGGCAAACCAAACAATGACACTAGTTAAAGTTTCAAATTATATTTCGTTCACTGAGCGAGTGAGGCTTTCATTCATTTTGCCTCTGAAGGGACGCGAACTAATTTATTGAATGATCTAACACACTGCACATGCATCCACCTTAGTCTTAATACAAAAAAGACATGTAAACTAAACACTGGCTAAAAATATAAGTTGTTGAATATTGCACTTCAAAATTTGAATCAATAGTTAACATTATGAAGTGATTTGTTGGATAGAAACACCATAAAATAGTTTTGGAACAATGCATGTGTTTATTTAGTCGTAACAGTTTAAATTACACATTCCTATATATGCTTAACTCGCAAACTTTGGTAACCCAAAAATCACGAATCTAACTAAAAAAGCAATATCATTAGGCAATTGTTGGGTTGTACTTGAAGATGGCGTGAGCAAACAAACGTGTAATTGATATAATACATATACGTAGAATCCAAACCGTATTCCAAAGAGTCGGTATCTCTTCACATCTGCAAACATATAATGATCCCATGTCCAACAAGAATGAATTAGAGGTTTAAAAAATATGATAGCCAGCCTTCCCCCAAAAGAAGCGCATGATATGTGATGCTGCTCCAGCAACAGCTAATAAATTACTGTTAAATGATATCATCAATGCAGGACATTTGACAAACAAAGATAATAATGACAATCAAGAAACATCAATTACTATTAAGTATTAATTAAAAAAGTTTATTTTTAAAAACAACTATGAATTATGAAATACCATGCATTAGTTAAGGTCAAACATTATTCTTGTACCAATATCCTAGCGAAAGATTCACATCATACAAAACAAAGCATTACTGCAAAGGATCATCAATACCTTTGTAGTATAGTATGAAAATAAGAAGCCACTCATTTTAATAAAATGAAATTGGTTAGTCAATGAACGGGCAATTGCACATTGAAATGGAACGATCAGAGCAGATAATTTAATCAAAATTTTGTGACAGATTGACACGACGCAATAAGATGAATAATGAATGTGCTATACCAATGCCCTGATGCTGCAGAAGATGAGTTTGGATCATAATAATATTTTCTTCCTTACGTTCTTTCATTTCCAATATAAAAAGGCATCATCAAACTGGGAAGAAACCTGTTTCAATTACAATCTCCACCCTAAAATTACACAGAGTCTGCAGAATACAAGAGAATGAACAGGGAGAAGGGGAGGATATAAGTAATCTTTATCAGCAAAATAGAGGAAGGCAAGAATGTAGATATATGTGGGGGGAATTGTGACTATACATAAATTGTTTTCAGAAAAGGAAGCTCAATCATGAACTTCAGCTTTAATCTCTCAGCAAAAAAGCTGCAGAAGTGGGGGTGTGAGCTCAGTACGTAGGTTCAGGACTCTGTAATCCCTCCACTTCTGAGCTACCTCTGGTTGCTTATAGTCTAGATGCTTCCTTAGCTCGACCCTTAACCTTTTCTTGCTGACCCGCTTTCAATTGCTTGTCACAGCTCTCATACTTCTTATTCATCTCCCACACCCCGCTCTCAAAATCATCAAAATTTCCACCATAGAAATAAAGTTTCAAATCTCAGTACACATACGTATCAGGCCAAGATTATTTGTGGAATGGTAAGGATGAGGAGAGTAACAAAAAACAGAGTTTAACAAAGGTTCTATTATTTACCAACTTAGAATCCAAATTTCTCCATCACTAAATCCATCCTAGTGAATTTGTTAGTTTAGTTTGTATGACTTATTCGATTATTCCCACCCTTTAGGTTTTAACATGCTTTTTTTTTTTTTTTTTTTTTTTTTTTTTTTTTTTTTTTTTTTTTTTTTTTTTTTTTTTTTTTTTTCTCTCTCTATAAAGAAAAGTGGCACGCGATAATCAACTGGGAAACAATTTTATACGTAGAAGATTGGAATATCCTGATGATTTTTTCTGTGCAAATGATTTCCCCCCTCAATTACACGGTAAGTTATATAAGACACCAAGAATTTGCATATGACAATGGCACCGTTATGCTGTGAAAAAAGAAGGGAGAAAGTTAAAAGTTTATTATTTTGTTTTCTCAAAATAATATTGTTTTCTTAATTTGAAATATTGCTAAATATGAACATCTCCATTTGATTCGTTCAAACCATCTCCATCGGCCTATGAACACTTGCTACATTTGTAATGAATCGTAAGATAGAATGCGGGTTGAGGTGAGTACCTTGCAGCCTTACATGCGTATTAGTAATTTCTACTATATGACGTACCAAATGCTACCTGTATTGTATATTATTTCGAAACACAAATAGCGAAAGAAAGAGACAGTTGCAAAAAATAAGGATAGCCAACCGTTAATTGGCGACGGGCGAAAACGGTGGGGTTTATAAGTTGGAGTTTGGTTCGGTCCTGGGTTGTTTGTTTGTGTCGCCTTCCCTTCCCTTCTTCAATTCATTCAATTCAAGTTGAACCAAATTAAAGCCTTAATTTGTTTAATTAGCTCTAGTGCTACCAAACCAAAAGGGTTTCGCTCCTTAGGGCGGTTTTCCGATTTGTCGATCGGAAACCGCTCTACCGTGAGCTGCAACCATTTTCGTTATAATTTGAAAGAAAGAAGAAGGGTTCCACAATCAACATGTCCTTGGATTTGTAGAAATTAATAAATAATTGGCGGTATATATATGGGTACAATACGGCAACAACCCAGTGAATGGGTGAAAGGTAAACTTGTTGGTTGTGGATCTTTTGGCACTGTCCATTTGGCAATGAACAAATACACCGGTGGGCTTTTTGTTGTGAAATCACCACATTCCGGGGTTGGACGGCAGAGTTTGGACAAAGAGGTAAAAATCCTAAAGAGTTTAAATTCATCACCATATATTGTCAAATGTTTGGGGACAGAGGAGGAGGAGCAAGGCAAACTGAATGTATTTATGGAGTACATGGCTGGGGGTAATCTGGCAGACATGGCGCACAAGTTTGGTGGGTCATTAGATGAAGAGGTGGTTCGGGTGTACACAAGGGAAATTCTTCATGGGTTAAAGTATCTTCACCGACATGGAATTGTGCATTGCGACCTAAAGTGCAAGAACGTGCTTTTGAGCTCATCTGGCAACATCAAGTTGGCAGATTTTGGATGTGCAAAAAGGGTAAAGGAGGCAAATTGTTGGCAGTCTATTGTTGGGACTCCTCTCTGGATGGCTCCTGAAGTATTGAGGAACGAGTCTCTGGATTTTGCTGCGGATATATGGTCCTTGGGATGTACTGTTATTGAGATGGCTACTGGCACCCCTCCTTGGGCTCATCAGGTTTCAAATCCTGCAACTGCTGTGCTCATGATTGCCCATGGTCATGGGATACCTCACTTTCCTCCCCATTTCTCTAAGGAGGGTTTGGATTTCTTGACCAGGTGCTTCGAGAGACAACCCAGTAAGAGGCCTACTGTTCAGGACTTACTCACCCATCCATTTATTGTTTCAACAAAACAATATGCTTCTTCTCCGGCAAGTGTCTTAGAGGTTCAAAATTTCAAAGACTCAGATGATGAATTAGAAACTTGTTCAGATCAGGGGAATCATTTCTCAATCACAAACCCTACATTTGCATTTCATGATGATGAACCTAAAGGAGTACCAATATGTAAACCCGAAGCCATCTCATCAGGCAATTGGATTACTGTTAGATCAGGCTGAAAACATGCAAGTGTTAATGTAGATAGACAATTCAAATGTACAGCTTTCAGTAGGAGACAAATAGCTTGTCGAAGTTCCAGTCACTACTACATTAAACGCATTCTATGACAGGCATTCAAAGACGGTTGCTGCAAACCCGTCTTCTAATGCCATGCGGTGGCAATTCCGTAATTAATTATTTATTTACAAAGACGGTTATATTGGAACTGTCTTAGATTAGGTAAAATGACGTCGTTTTCAAAACAAAACCGTCTTTGCTTTGTGGTATTCAAAGATGATTGTCCACAACCGTCTTCGAAGGCGTTAATTAAAAATCCTAAGAACAAGTAGCGTTCAGTCCCTCTCAGAAACTTAATTTTCGAAGCTCGCGACCTAATCTCGTGCATCAAAATCAAGCTTTTGATAATTGAAATGTCACGTGAGACTCTGTACTCTTATCCTTTGTTAACCTTTAACTCGTGTAGTACTGTTGGAGATGTCCAGTATTTGGTTGGAAAATGTTGGAGATGTTTCTTTCATTATTCGTTATAGTGGATCTTTCTCTTCCACATAACTTGAAAATGTATCTCAGACTACATCTTCATGCTTTGTTTCCATTAAAATGTTATCACGAATTTTACAATTCAGCACAAACATATATATATATATATATACACACAATTTTCAACTGAAATTATGGTCTCATACATTTTTAATATTAACTAAACCTTTTGTTACAGGAGATTTTGATAGACAATCGAAAATGTTGTTATTTAAGGACATCAACTACTTTAAGTTTGAAATGGTGAAGTGTAGTTTTGGATGATCCTATGAGATGTGTTGTCGACAAGTTTAGTTATTGATGGGGGTAAGCTAGAATAATATCCATTGATTTTTTGTAAATAGGTGTGTGACAAATGATTGTTTAAATTCAACTATCTTAAGGTCAATGTTATTTTTTTTTAGTTCAACCCATAGGCAATTGTTGCATTGTCATGCCACCAAAAATTATTAATGTTATTGAGTATTGATCAATCATGATTGTTTTTACAACAATGGAACATGGAAATTTTACGTACTAAATTTATATTATTTAGTTGATGTGTGTCTCAATTTATGTAATTATCATTTTATAATTTTGTAAAAAAAAATTAGAAACGTCAAACAAGCGGTTAAAAAAAAAACAATAAATCTAAGACGATTATAAACAAAAACCGTCTTAGAAATCGTCCAAAAAGAATATAAAAAACACTTAAATCTAAGACGGTCGGTTTCTACACGAAACCATCTTCGAAGCTCAACTTTCTAAGACGGTTCTAGTGGATAACCGTCCTAGAAGATGTTAATTCCAAAAAATAAAAAAATAAAAAATACTTAAATCGGACGGTTTCTAGACTAAACCGTCTTTGAAACTCAACTTCCTAAAACGGTTCTGGCGAATAACCGTCCTAGAACGTGTTAATTACAAAAAATACTTAAATCTAAGACGGTGTCTAGACTAAACCATCTTCGAAACTCAACTTTCTAAGACGGTTCTAGTGGATAACCGTCCTAGAACGTGATAATTCCAAAAAAAATTAAACATAAAAAAATACTTAAATCTAAGACAATTTGTACGCATAACCGTCTTAGAAAGTAAGCTTTCTAAGACGGTTCTGTGATATAACCGTCCTGGAAGGTGTTAATTCCCCCCAAAAAAAAAATAAGGAAAAAAATTAAAATCTAAGACGGTTTTATATGGTAACCGTCTTCGAAGCACAAATACAAAGACGGTCACTGAACCGTCTTTGAAAATCTAACTTTCAAAGACGCTCGCATCAAAGACGGGTGCGGAATCGACTTTGAATGCCCTCCAGAATCGTCTTAGAAGAGCTTCTATGGCATTTTCACATACTTTTATTCAAAGGAGTAGTATTATTAGCACAAACTTGTCCCATGTGACATAAATAACGCAACAGTATTCCTACATGCAGCATTTGATTTTTAATCAAAGTATTTATTTCTGGTTAACCAAAATTAGTCAACATAGGACTGCTTTCAGTTTTCTTAAAATGTCATTTATCTTTTGTAAATTTTAATTATATAAAATAAACATTTATCTTTTGTAACAAACTAAAATACTAATTATTTTTATGATACATGTGTTATAATCTTCCATACCTTGTCTTGTGTAGACTTGATATACGTATCTCTATTCGATTTCTCCTGTATGGATAGTCTCCACTTGTAATAATTGGTGGCCTTGTTAGAGAGACACCTTCAGGAATGAATTGTCCTTCTAGATTTGCCATATTGGATCTTTGTCCTCTGACATTGCAAAGTGTTCAACCTCAAACCTGACACCAAAGTGTAGAACACATGGAAACACAAGAAGAAAGTTAAGTTGTGTTTTAAGAAATAATATTTGCAAATCTTTTCACAAAGCATATATCATCTTATCAAGCAACGTAGGACTTTCAAAAACAATATTCTATCTATTTTAAAAATAAATACGTATTAAGACTTTTTTTATAAAAAAAATGTTGTTTAAAATGTAGTCTTAAAACACAACATAATAGATATAGAGCAAGACATAATCATTATACTTTTTTATACTAATTCGTGTTCAACCTGAAATTATGTCTAATTCTTGACTTCACCACCACCAAGTATTTCACTAACAAAACTAGTGCTACATGTACTGCTTATACTAACCGTATTTTGGCTCCAACAATGAGTGTTATTTATCTTACTTCTTTTATATAATATGACAATGTTATCCTGTCTTTATAATAATACATATATATATATATATATATATATATATTTTAATATACATAATATTGTAATGTATGTTTATTATAATATATATATAAATTATAAAAATTATAATATTTATATATAATAAATATAATATATAGAAATGTATTAATTTATATAAAACACACATAACAATATAGATATACACATTATATTTTTTAAACAAGATATTATCTTATATAATAATAACTAATATAGTAGCGTGCGAATGTACGAGTAAGTTATACATTTAAATGTATGAGTTGAATGAATGTAAATTTTGTTATTAAACAACATGTTATCTTATATAATAATAACAAGTTTTTAATTATATTATTAATTAAATATTAAAAAATTATTTTATTATTTAGGTATTCTTTTAAGGAAAATATATGAATAATAATTAAATTTTATTTTTTATATAATTTTAAGAAAAATAACTACATAAATATAATCTTATATAATTTACTTAAAATTATAATTTTCTTAGTTTGTACAAAATAACTAAAATTTATTTAAAGAAAATTATATGTAATTTTTGATGAAACAATAATTTTATCATTTGAACATATTATATATATATATATATTATTTAGTTTATTATTTGGTGTGAATCATATTAGATATGATTCAAGTCTATATTATTCCTATTTTATTATATTTTTATCATGCTCTCATATTTTATTTTATCATATATTAAAAAATTTCTAATATATAATTTGTCTTATTCGCGCAGTTTGTATTCAAATTTAGATTAACTAGCTCGTGTATGTTTTTTTTTTTTTTTGTCATGAACCTGTGACATTTTTTTACTATATATTACATATATGAATGCGATTATATTATTTTATGACGAACATCTGTGATATTATTTGATGAATATCTTGAATGTCTTAAGCTACTACTTTTGAGGAGTGAGGAATTTTAATAATCTCGAATTTTCCAAGACATATTCATAATAATGTAAGTCTCGAATTAATTAATTATGATGCAGTTTGCTGACATCAGGGGAAGCATTTTAATGTTTTGAGGCTCTAAGCCTCAACTTTTTTCATGCTTAGCCTCATAATGACAGAAAACAAATGATTTTTCTTCTTACTCAGGCCA
Organism: Glycine tomentella; assembly: GCA_007407185.1. Lineage (NCBI taxonomy): Eukaryota > Viridiplantae > Streptophyta > Magnoliopsida > Fabales > Fabaceae > Glycine > Glycine tomentella. Next base: position 173,182 of record PYAF01000595.1, read on the forward strand.
ACAAAAGATTACAACAATAAGTATATATTTATATTTTTTTGAAAGTCAAGGAATGCATCTACATTCTCAATTATATTTGGATTCGCCATTGACATTACGCTTAGAATGGAAAAAATTATAAAGATCTATTTACATATTAAAAAAAATTATGAAGTTTTTTGTTGATCCATTTAAACTAACCCAAACATGTATAAGAACTTAGTGCTAAAGTAATAAATAAAATTGACGTGAAACTTTAAAAGCACTAATATATTTTGTTTTTATAATTAAAGGATTATAAAGGAAAATATATATACAGCGAAAATGTGTTGTTCTTTAACGGTTTTTTGGATACGCGGGGGAATGGGAACATGCTACATGGTTATTGACTCAAGGAGAACAGCACATGAGATTTGGCAACATGCTGCGTGTAACACGGCGGCGTTTACAAACAAGGAAAATGACATTATTCCACTTATCTGATCAACACTTAACTCTCAACCTATCATGTGAAATCACATAAATATAAAAAGAAAAAACTATGATGTCTTCCCAACTGTTTCTAAACACACACAAGTTTCAATCACCTAATTATAGCTTGTTTAGTTAATAACCAACGCTGCACAACTCTTTTTTCTATAGTAATATTTGTGTTTAGTTGATTTCAGAGGTTAAACTATTTAAATTTGAAATAAGTATAATTAATTTTAAATGAAATCAAAATTATCCTTTTTTAGCCAGTATAATTAGTTTTGGATGTGTTATAGTTTTTTTTTTCATATTTATATTTTCTAAGTGAATATGTATTACTATCTAAATAAAATAAGATTATTTAAATTCATTTTTAGAAATTACTTTTTCGGTGTACAGTGTAGACCGCAGACAATAAGATTTGAATTTAAAATAATGACTTTATATATATATATAATGATGATTTTTACAGTTAATTTTCTATTTTTATTAGCAGTTAATTTTGTAATTAACCATTAATTAAACCATTTTAATAAAAAATATAATCAAGCTGTCTTAAATGATTTTCCAAACGTGCTTCCTTGTTGCAAGCTGTAACTTAAAACACCACGCTGGATATTAAAAGACATTTAAATATTTAACCATTTTAACGTCGTTCTTATCCATTATTATTCTCTTTCTCTTTCTGTTTCCATTAAGAAATGTAACTCTTTCCTAAAGTCTGCCACCAATAATGGATATTGGACCACTCCCTTTCCCTATAAAACATGTCAATTTCAATTATTTTATTAGTAGGTTACATTATTCTGCATTTTCTTTTCATACGGTTTTTAAGTTATAACTTGTACATTTTAATTTGTTTTAATAAAACTCATACGTTGTTAGATTTTTAAATAATTATTGTTATTTTGATCAAGTTTTGTAATTTTTTAAACTGATATGTATCATTTTATTTGTTTGCTTGTAATTGAAAATCTTTAAATGTACAATCTACAAACAATTTAGTTTTAGTTTTAGTTTTTATCGTACCTATGTTTCCCATCCCCTGACTAAGTACAACGTTGCTTTCAGTAAGCAGTGTTTCTTACATGACACTGATTCCTTTGTTTGTTTGTTTCTTCTTCTTCTTTATTTGGTCTCCCTTTCTTTCTCCAACCAACTTTCTCTTCTCCTATTCCTTCCTTTCCAATTATTCGTTTCGTTCTTCGGCTTTCATAAAAGTTACTATTATATCCTCCCTTTCTGCTTTCGCTCGCTCAAGTCAGAAGACAAAGTAGAATGAAATGAAGTCTTCCGATTCTGTAACTGTAAGCTTCCTCAGTCTCACCACTCATGTCATCAAACATGCTTTCTTGTATGAATCCGTCAACTTTAAACTTCATTTTCAAAATCCGACAAGTTATTTTTCATTCCTTTGCCTTTCTCTTCTTCGTTTTTTTTATTCTTCTTTTGTTGCAGTGCAGCATGACCAAAATGAACTAAACTTTAATTGAATTTTATGATTTCTTTGCTCTGTTGGCTGAGTTATAAATTGAGCACACAGGATGGGATTATCTAATAACAACCTTTCTAAGAAGTCACTTTTTAGTTTATTGAACTGAACCGTAATGATTTCCCCATTGTCTTTGCAAAGCACCAGGGTTTTATCTTGCCAGACACAAAGAATAGGTTGTTCCTTTGGAGTGTCCTCATCGTGGTTTCCTTGATTTCTGGTGCTTATTTCGTTGGTAATGCATTCTTTGCAAAGGAATACAAACAAGTATGTACTTAGTATTTCTATCCCCCTCAAGTTTTAGTTATCTACTACTTAGAAAATTAGGAATTTTCTTATCATGTTGCTACTACAATCAGTGTTTACTTCTTTAAAAGAAAAATATAATAGCAATATTGATATTGCAGAAGATATATCTCTGTAATAGAGTATGTGTTGTTAGTATTATTGTAGCCCACGTGGCAAAATTAGTTACTCTAATTGTGTATAAATACCAAGAATGTAACAGAATTGATAGAATGAAAAATCATTTTCTCTCACTTCTGATATGGTATCAAGAGCAGAGTCGATCCTAGGGTTCGTTCCTTTCGTTGCGTCTTCGTAACTTCTCTGTGTGTTTCTTAGTTCTCTGAAGCTTTGGCAATGGCGTCACCGTCGCCGAGCCAAATTGCATCTTCAATTAACAATGATTCCAACGCTGATTTCCAAAATTCAACAATTTTCACCAAAGTTCCGAAGCTTTCAATTAAGCTTGATGACAAAAACTTCCTTCTGTGGAATCAACAGGTTAGCGGAATCATTGCAATTCACAAATTGCATTGTTTACTTGTCAATCCTACAATTCCTTCAAAGTACGATTCAGATCTAGATCGTCAACTAGATCGCATGTCTACTGCATATGAGAATTGGTTCATTCAAGATCAGTCTCTCTTTACGTGGCTTCTGTCTACTCTTTATAAATCGGCTCGAGAGTGTTGAAATTTGGGACAAAATTCACACTCATTACTACGCCACACTCAAGGCTAAGGTGCGGCAACTTCGATCTGAACTTAAAACCACTAAAAAGGTAATCATTCAATTTCTGAGTACACACTTCGAATTCATGTTTTAGCCGATTCCTTCATTGCTATAGGAGAGACAATATCTGATCAAGAATTGCTTGATGTTGTGATTGATGGATTACCTGAGGAGTACAGTACCTTGTGATGATGATGCATGCTAGACCTGATACTTCGACGTTATCTGAAATTGAATAATTACTAATAGTGCAAGAATCACACCTAGATAAATTCAAGCAGGAATTCGCAACATTTGTTGTTTTTGTTAATTTCGCACACACAACACCTAATCCTCAGTTTCAAGGAGGTCGTGGTTGTAATCAGAACTCTGGATTCAATAATTTTGTTAACCACAATTCTCAGTTTGGGGATAATTTTGGCTATCGAGGTCGTGGCCGAAACAACGGAGCCAGAGGCCGTGGTAGAGGTAGAAATCTTGGTAATCGTCCAACTTGTCAACTTTGTGGCAAGTATGGGCATGCTGTCTTGGACTGCTGTTTCAGGTTTGATGAAAGTTTTGTGCCAAACACTTCAGTTGTTGCTCAACCAGTAGCTAGAAACTCTGCCAATTCACCAGCATCAGCCCTTCAATCTCAATCTGAGACTACCACTGCAAATGTTACACCTCGGGCCAATTTGGCTCAGACTGGTAAAGAGTTTGATGCCTCAATTCCTACTAACTTAGAATCACAAGCTTGGTTTGTTGATTCAGGTGCATCACATCACCTCACAGCCAATCCATTGAACCTGCAACAAAGCTCAACTTATGTTGGAAGTGAGCAAGTTCATATGGGAAATGGTCAAGGTGCTCACATTAAGTCTATTGGTTCTGCTACTTTTCAATCCTGCTTACAACCTCACCTCAAACTTTCATTAAATAATTTATTACTAGTTCCTTCTATTACTCGCAACCTAATTTCTATTTCTAAATTTGCCAAGGATAATAATGTGTTCTTTGAGTTTCACTCCAATTCTTGTTTTGTCAAAACTCAGGACTCTAAGCAGTTGTGTTAGAAGGCTCCTTAGGAGGTGATGGTTTGTATAGTTTCAAGAGCACTCCACTCTCTCAGCAGCCAACATTCCAGTGTATCAAAGTTTGTCCAAACTTGCCAAATCTGCCTAATTCTGCACCTAGTGTGCATACCAGTGTTTCTACTTCTGTTTAGTATAGTTCCAAAGATGTAATATATCCTATTCTATGGCATTGTCGCCTAGGACATGTCAACTTTCAAACTGTTAAAGCTGTAATGAAATTGTGTGACATTCCTATTACTAAATTCAATAATGCAAATTTGTTTTGTAAAGCGTGTTGTTTGGGCAAATCTCATAGAATTCACTCTCCTTTTTCCCTTACACAGCACAACACTCCTTTTGAGTTAATTCACACTGATTTATGGGGACCCTCACCTACTCCCTCTAGTTGTGGTTATACCTATTATATAACTTTTGTTGATGCCACAACAAGGTTTATATGGATATACTTCCTAAAGTTCAAATCAGAAGCATTAACAGCATTAGTTCAGTTTCACAAACTCATCCAAACTCAGTTTTCTACAACCATTGAAGCTGTTCAATCTGATTTTGGTGGTGAGTTTAGGCCATTTACAAAATATCTTAATGATCTAGGCATTGTTCATAGATTAACTTGCCCACACACTTCTCATCAAATGGGATTGTTGAGCGTAAACATAGACAAATAGTTGATATGGGACTAACTATGTTAGCACATGCCTCTATGCCAATCAAGTTTTTGGATCATAGTTTTACCACTGCTGTTCATCTTATAAACCGGTTGCCTACTACTTCTCTTTCCACTTTTACCTCACCATATCATGCTTTATACAATACCATGCCTGATTATAAGACTATGAAACCTTTTGGCTGTTCTTGCTTTCCATCTTTGAGACCCTATAATAGACACAAACTTCAATTTAGGAGTGCTGAGTGTGTAAATCTTGGACTGTCACCACATCACAAAAGGTTTAAATGTCTTAGCGCTGATGGGAGAATCTATATCTCTAAGGATGTTATTTTCCATGAATCCCAATTTCCATACTCTCAATTGTTTCCTCCTTTAGTGTCCCCTTAGCAGTCTTCTTCCATTTCTGAGTCTTTGTTTGTTTTACCAGTTTTGGATCCATCACCATCCTTACCTCCTTTAAACTCTTACTCTGCAGCTCCTTCATTGTCCATTCCCAGTTCTGGTCATGTTACTGACCAATCTGTGTCTGCATCTTCTACTGCAGAATTAATTCCCTCTGCTGTTTCAGCTCCAAATTCCACTGCAAAATTCCTTCTTCTGCACTTGCTTTTGTCAATTCTAATCCAGTGCAGTCTCCCCTGAAACAAAATTTAAATAATCACCCTATGCTCACTAGATCCAAAATAGGTAATTCCAAACCCAAAACCTTTCTGGTTACTGCAGAACCAAAGACTGTGAAGCATGCTTTATCTGATTCTAATTGGAGGTCAGCTATGCAAGCTGAATATGAAGCACTTGTTAAGAATAATACTTGGTCTCTGGCTAAATTGCCATCTCACAAAAAAGCTATTGGTTGTAAGTGGGTTTTCCGAATTAAAGAGAACCCGGATGGCACTATAAATAAGTACAAAGCTAGGCTTGTAGCTAAAGGCTTTCACCAACAGGCAGGACATGGTTTCACTGAGACTTTCTCTCCTGTTGTCAAGCCTATCACCATTCGGATTTTGCTGACTTTAGCACTCACTAACAAGTGGAATATTCAACAAATTGACTTCATTAATGGTTTCTTACAAGAAGAAATTTATATGCAACAACCTACAGGGTTTGAAGCAAGTGACAAGACCTTGGTATGTCGACTAAACAAATCATTTATGGCTTGAAACAGGCACCTAGGGCCTGGTATGAAAGGTTGTCCAAATCTCTCATGCAGTTTGGTTTTAAAACCAGTAATTGTGATCCTTCATTGTTCATATATAATTCCACAGGAGTCACACTTTATGCCTTGGTTTATGTTGATGACATCCTGTTGACAGGCTCCTCATCCTCAATTATTTCAGATTTAATCGGCAAGCTGCATTCTGTTTTTGCTCTTAAACATCTTGGGAAGCCTGATTATTTTCTTGGCATTGAAGTAAAGTATCAATCAAATGGTTCTATTGTTCTCACTCAAACCAAATATATTAGAGACTTGTTGCAGAGAGCTAACATGCCTGATTGTAATGGCATCTCTACTCCTATGGTTTCAAGCTGTAAACTCAGCAAATTTGGGTCAGAATTACTGCCTAATGCTTATCAATATCGCAGTATTGTTGGTGCACTGCAGTATGTCACCTTAACAAGACCTGACATAGCCTATAGTGTCAATAAGGTGTGTCAGTTCATGTCCTCTCCTCTGCAATCTCACTGGCTAGCTGTTAAGAGAATTCTGAGGTACCTCGGTGGAACTATCACTCACGGCCTGCTGTTGCAACCAGCTCCCATGGATGCTAAATTTTCTTTACGAGCCTACAGTGATTCGGATTGGGGTAGTGATCCTGATGACAGGCGTTCAACTTCAGGATCTTGTATCTTTTTTGTTCCGAACCTTGTAGCCTGGAGCTTAAATAAACAAACCTTGGTGGCTCGGTCTAGTGCAGAAGCAGAGTATCGAGGTTTAGCCAATTCCACCTCTGATCTTGTGTGGGTTCAATCCTTATTGCGTGAGCTCAATGTTCAGATTCAGCAACCTACCTTGTTGTGTGACAATCTGAGTGCAGTCATGATTGCACATAATCTTGTTCTTCATTCCCGAACTAAGCATCTTGATCCTGACATTCACTTTGTTTGTGAGAAGGTTGCAACCAAGTCTCTTGCTGTTCAGCATGTGCCTGCTAGTATGCAGTTGGCTGATGCCTTAACAAAGCCTCTCCCTACTTCACAGTTTCTTGACTTAAGGCCCAAAGTCAAGGTTGTATCATCCTTGAGTTTGAGGGGGGATAATAGAGTATGAGTTAGCCTTGTTGTTGTTAGTATTACTGTAGGTCTGTAGCCCACGTGGCAAAATTAGTTACTCTAATTGTGTATAAATAACAAGAATGTAACAGAATTGATAGAATGAAAAATCATTTTCTCTCACTTTTCAATTCTGTTACTCTGGGAATTTAGAAAGGTATAATGTTTTTTAGTTTTGGTAAAATGGTGGAAATATATAATGCCGGATGGAATTTGCTCATGTGAGCATTAGCAAGATGTATGGCTAGTATTTCTTGCTCACAATTGATTGATTAAAAAAATTAAGATTCACAAACTTGGTCTGTCTAACAAATATTTTATTCTTGTCTGTAGAGAAGACCCTGTGACTGGTCAGATTCCCCCCCCCCCCCCCCCCCCCCCCCCCCCCCCCCTGAAATTGTTTTGAAATACTAAAGAATTACCTGATAGAAATTATACTGAGATGAGAATTGACTCAAACAATTCCCCCTTCTCCCACATAATTTTGCTTGCCATCTGTTGCCTCTCTTTTAGCTTGAACAAATGGTTCCCAATTAATTTAGCCCGGAGAAATGTTATAAACACACTCTTTGCAGCACTCTCTATTATAGGGTAAGTTTTATGTGGGTCTCACAAAAAACCTCAACCCACTCACTTTGTAATGGAACCCACATAAAATTTGCCCAACAAAGAGCTTGTGGGAAAGAGCATGCAAAGAGTGTTGGTAGCACTCATCTTTTAGGCTTTGATAATTTTTACCTTTTGTTGAATTTTAGTTAATCTTTTTCTTTTCTGCATTTGAAATTTGAGTTTTGATTACTTGAAAATACCTTCGGGTATTAATTATATATGCAGAGATTAGCACAATGGGGACTAATTTATACAATGCCAGATTTAAAATTTAATTCGTGTAAGGTTTGTTATTTTGGGGAAAATTTCTTTTTTATACAGTTTATATATTATACCTCTTTGGATCTATCTCTAATTCTCTTCCTCTTTCCATTTCCCTAGAGACAATGCTTGCCTTTTGGAAGTGAGGCATTGCCTGAAGGAATTATTGCTAGAACATCTAACTTGGAAATGCGGCCCTTAATGGGACTCTGGTAAAGATAATGTATGTGAAATGTGTGCTTCATTCTACTCATTCATTTATTGTATAGAAATTCACTTAAGACTCTTGTAGTGTTACTCTTAAGCTTCACAAAACAAAATGTTGCTAATCAACTGCACAATTCTACCCATCTGTGAAATATTTTGTTTCTTCCAAAATTGGTTAATTGGAGTTTGATCTTGAATCAGTAAACTGATGGGTTCAATTAATATGACTTCATATTTTGACTTCTATGGTATATATTAATAATATAAAAATTGGTTTTTGGTCATGTTGGAATATGATTAATAAATATCTTCATAAGTTGATTTTGGCTCTTGATTTTGCATTAAGTAAAGGATATTAAAAGCTGGAGGTTCATATGTTTTTATGCCCACTTACTTCTTGGCACTTCTTTATTTTCTAGAATGTGTTACTTTTAATGGAGAAAATTACACTCCTTTAATTACTTTTATTTTATTTTTTTAAATGCACATTCCTGTTCTGGGAGAATGGAAGTGTGCACATTGATGAGGTTGCTGAAAGAAATGATGACTTGCACGTTGTGAACAATTATATTTGTTTTGTAAATTGGATGCTGTAAATTGGCAGATTGTGCAGATCAGATTAGAAGATAACAATAACTTGCTACATTAGGTGGAATAGTTTATTATTTGCTAATGCTTTAAAAAATATATGTCTTGCTCTCAGAAAATGTTTATGTATAAGATTATGAGTAGCATCATGAAGTCAAAAGAAAGGAACGTAGTACTGAGGCTATATTACTGGTATCTATATGGCATGAGTATTTGCGGGTAGAATTACAATGAATGAACAATAAAGACTGAAACGAAAAAGATAACAAATGGTATTCGAAAGACCCTGCACTCTATGTCACTGTCCTCTATTTATTCCCTGTCTCTCTCTTCTCCCCATCCCCTGTCTTATAGGCATACAAGCAGGGGTGGATCCAGAAAAAAAATTAAGGGGGGGCACTACTAGCAGGGGTTCGGGGGCAGCGCCCCCAAAATTTTTTTTAAAAGAAAATTAAAGGAACAAACCATTATAACAAGAGTGTGAAAAATGGTACAATTCATAAGGGGAAAAAAAGACAAAATTAGCGTGTGACCGGTGCTTAAAAATAACAAGAGTGTGGTCACTGCATTCATGAAAATTACAAACATACAGACCCACACTCCCTCCTCTCTTATTTTTCATTTTTTTTATTATTCTTTTTCCATACTTTTCAATTTTTCCTTGTACAAATGTCTAAGCTATTTTTTTATTTTACTTTATTTTATTATTATAAAAAAATTACCCAAAATTTTTAAAACATATTCTTGAGAATTTAAGGGGGGGCACTGCCCCCCCAATCTATAACCTGCGTCCGCCCATGCATACAAGTCAAGTTTCCCTCTTGATTGCATTTCATGCGATCAGGTACATTAAGCATTTGATTCTCTTTGATTGCCTCTCTTTGTTTTTTCCTAATATAAATAAACTTTAGTAATATGTGGTTGCTGAACAAAGACCCACTGATTAAAAGGGTCTAGCTTAGGAAATAAGAGGAATACTAGGGGATTAGGACTCAATTCTGTTAATGATAGGATAACTGCTTGACTGCTTGTATTCATTATTTAGTAATTAAAGGGAATAAGTGGAGTTGGTTAGAGTCAGTTGAGGGTTGTGAGAAGGAAGTTGGCCTTGGAAGGGAGAGAATCAGGTCTCTTGAATACCTGGGAGCAAGAGAGGGAGAGAGTCCCCATTGTATCATTCAGGATCTCTGGTTTTGCATTATACTGATACCGATCAGAGTGATTTCTGTCATAAATATTTGTTGTTCTACCTATTTCTGATCTGGATCTATCACTATATATTAGTTAATATCCTGCTAATTTTATAGGTTTATTATATATACTCTATTAATTTTCTTTCTATGCATCTCTTTTTCATTATTTTTTTGGCTACAGAGAATTTTAAAGCGCCCATTGATCTTGTTGGCTATGGCAGTAGGACTTAAGCAAAAAGAATTGTCAACAAAATTGTTGAAAAGGTGATTGTTGCTTCACTTATACTATTTGGCTTTGATCTAAAACTCATTATACCTGCTGACTCATATTGCTGATGGCAGTTCTTGCCAAGTGACTTTGTTGTGATGCTTTTTCACTATGATGGTTTCATGGATGGATGGAAGAGTTTAGCTTGGAGTAGTCGTGCCATACATGTATCTGCTATCAATCAAACAAAATGGTATAATCAGCTCAAGTGAATTTGTTCTCCCTAATTTTAATAAACTATTCTGAAGATTAAATTCATGGATAGTTATTGAGTGAAATAGTGCTATATGATGGCATAGGTGGTTTGCAAAGCGGTTTTTGCATCCAGACATAGTTGTTGAATACAATTATATATTTCTTTGGGATGAGGACCTTCTTGTTGAAAATTTTGACCCAAAAAGGTAAGCCTGTTTTTGCTTTTTTTATTTATTTTATTTTATAAAATTTCTCTGGGAGACTAGGAATAGGATGATACTAAATTTAGAGGTCTTAGTTAACTATATTAGATGAAAATTCTTTTTCTTTTTCTTTTTTTATGGTGATTATTTTATGCCTCATGTATGACTTGTTGATTATTTGGTAGGTATTTATCTATTGTTAAAGAAGAGGGACTTGAGATATCACAGCCAGCTCTGGATCCTACCAAATCTGAAGTACATCATCCACTCACAGTCCATAAAGCAGGATCAAAAGTTCACAGGTTGACCTTATTTTCCCAACCTTTTGCAATAAACAGTGTTCCACTGATAAATTTATACCTTTATTAAAATACAGCCAACATGGTACTCTATTAATGAACTAGAATATTTCCTAGTTCCTAGTAATTCTGCAGGTTATATTTCACAATATAGTGCGGAAAAACTTACTGCACAAAATTTAGCCTTATTATTTATATTGTCAATTTATGTGTACTAAAATTGTCTGTATTTAATTGAATACACACCTGCAATGTGCTTGTCTCAAAAATTCAATTGATTTACAGTTCCCTTAAATAATTTTTCACCCGAGGTTGTATTCCCATGCCTACATGCTAGTGGGGATTTCTTATTAAATATTTTTTTTCCCTCAAAAAAATTTGCTAATATTATTTTTTCTATTTATACAGAAGGTATTATAAATTAAAAGGTAGTAGAAGGTGTGATGACAAAAGCACTGCTCCTCCTTGCATTGGGTAAAAACAGTTGCACGCCGTGTGTCTTGTATTATTTTCTTTCCAGCTGTTAACTCGTGCTGATTATTTATGCTATTAAATGAAATTCATAATTTTAATATGGAAAGAATTTGTTTTGCAGTTGGGTGGAAATGATGGCACCAGTGTTTTCTAAAAAGTCTTGGCAGTGTGTATGGCATTTGATCCAGGTATGGATACTAAAACTATGTAAATTTGGTATTGAATCATATTGTGAAAATTATGAAGAACTATTTCTGCTTGGGAACATTATATGACATGATATCGCATATTTTTTAATTATTTATGAAAATAATGAATAACTATTTCTGCTTGAGAACATTATTGTGAAAATTAAAAAATTTGTGATATCATGTTACATAATGTTCTCCAACAGAAATGGTTAAAGTTGAAAATTTTCAAAAAGTAATTAAAAAATGTGATATCATGTTACATAATGTTCTCCAGCAGAAATGGTTAAAGTTACTGTTGATGTAGATGAATAACTATTTCTGCTTGAGAACATTATGTAACATGATATCACATATTTTTTAATTACTTTTTGAAAATTTCCAACATTTTATGATTGAATCATTTGGGGTTATACCTGACCAAGTCTCTCAAGTAGAGATGTTAAAATTATGTATTTTAGAAAAAACCATTTGTCTTCGGTAGATTAAGATAAATGAAGGTTTTTTTCTAAGGTAAAACTTGTCATGCTAGGTTTGTGACTTTTTAAGGTTCTAATTCCTTTTATTCATCTTCTTCCTGACTCAGTTTCTGGTATGATCTGGACGTGAGAATTGTATTCATACATTTAGTTTGACATTACTCTCAGTTTGTTGATAGGAAAATATATAGTTACAGAGAAAATTGTATTGTTCATACATTACTAGTATTGTCAACCAAATGGTGTGATGCAATTTCACTTTCATATATAGTTGGAACTTGGATATTCACTGGTATTATTTTGTTTGGTATGACTTGTTCAATTTTTGAATTCAGCATGGTTTCTTCTTTTGTGGTCATGTATTCATATTCATGTAATCATCTTTCTATCTACAGAATGACTTAATCCATGCCTGGGGCCTGGATAGGCAGCTTGGCTATTGTGCACAGGTAACTAACTTGCACCACAACAGCCTATTCATTTTTTACTAAATCATTCCAATGTCGTTGTTATTCATCTCTCAACAATATTTTTGGGAGATCGAATGCGAAATGTTGGTCTGGTTGATTCTGAGTACATAGTTCATCTGGGTCTGCCTACTCTTGGGGGCTCAAATGGATATGAGGCAAGTGATTTTCATTTCTGCATGCGGTGTAACTAGAGGATAATTGTCGCATAAAGATTTGTTATGTTTGTAGTAATCCACAACTATCAACTTTAAAATTTTTGAACTAAATCTCATTTTTTGATTTTACTGACAGTCTAATTATTAATAAGGGGTTTTTTGTCCTTTGGGTTGCAGGCACCATCAAGCTCCCCAGGAGATAATAGAGCTAAAGTAAGTAACGTAGGAATTAGGATAATGTAGATTTATGCATCTTTAGCTCCAATTCTCACCCTTGACAAAGGAATATACTACATGCAGGTTAGGATGCAGTCATACATTGAAATGCAGGTTTTTGGTAAAAGGTGGAAAGATGCAGCAGAGAAAGACAAATGTTGGATTGATCCGTATGAACAGGCAAACAAGACGAGCCATTAGTGTATTTTGTGAGGCTTTAAGTGACCAAAATCCAAGTACAGTGTCCATGTTCATAGTCAGCGTTTCAAATTGACACGTCACATGGCATCCGATTTTGGTTTTTGAATTGATATCTCAGGTGTGGGATTTCGTAAGAGTTTGCAGGAACATTGCTTCCTTGACCATTATTTTACTTTCGTTTTGTCATCACGCCATTCATTTCCTTAAATATTGGTGTGCATTGGGTTGCATATAGAGTTGTTTATATGGCAGCAGAAAAATGTGAGGCATAGAGTTGTAAAGCGGTTGCTTGAATGAAACAATCATATTTTCTCGGCTCCAATTAGCTTTATACCTTATTCTTGGTATCTGCTTTTCTCGGATACAATTTTTCAATTGATCGACAATACATTCTCTTGAATGTATGTTTTTTTGCCTTGTAAATCGTGAATCAACATCAACAACACTTTTAATCCAAGTTAATTGAGATTGATGGTAGATGAATCCAATGATAGATACGATGAGGTTGAAAAAAAATAAGATAAAAAAAGAAGAAAAGAAGGTGAAAAGAAGAAAGGGGGAGATGAAGAGGAAAATGATAAAAAAATGGACCATATGGATAACAATGGGTTTAACCATCTACCAAACTTGTAATTTTTTTCTATTTTATCTTAAGATACACTGTCTCATTTATATCTTATTTCATTAAGTCTTGTTTAATTACCTTTCTCTAGGTAAGTTTTGATCTACTTTTACTTCTCTTTATGTCGAATTCTTGTTAACAAACTTTTGTTCTTATAGGAACATTCAATGACTGTCTTATCACGTGATTGAATTACAAGATAAAAATAATTGACTGTTAGAGAAAATGAAATTGGTGTATTGAGAGCATCATTAACTTGCAGTACACGGGTTTACAATCATTCATCATTTTCATTAATTAAGAAAAAAAGTAGACTAAATTACAATCATGTCAACATGAGTAGAAGAGAAACAAATATTTTAGTTAAAGAAGTTAACTAGATAGACAATCAGACAAGAAGAGCATAAAAATTAAGGTAGAATTAGATTAAAAAAAACTTTGCAAAACTATTAAATTGAAAAATTTAGCATAATAACTTGTTAACACGAATGGTATTAGTCATGATAACCAAATTATTTTATTTTTATAAATATTGGCTTTAAAATAAAATACAATATATTTTTGATTCATGTAACATATAGAAATTTTCTTTTATGTGATGAACTTAAAAATAGTTATTTGTATAAAAAATAGAATTAGACTAATTAAGAAAGTATATTATATTAGTAAAAAAGAAAAGAGAGAAAGAGAGATGGTGAAATGAAAGTGTTCGAAATGAAAAAGGGTTAAGTAGGGTTTAATATCGCATTGGCGTGGAAGCAAAGTAGGGTTTAATATCGCATTGGCGTGGAAGCGGAGCAGGGAAGCCATTACCCATTCTCACAACACAGTCTTGGGTTCAGAAGAAGACCAAGATGTCAGTTTACCGCCTGCTCCTACGTAGCGTGGCCGCCTACCGCCCCATGTTCTCTCTGACCCAAACCCGTTCCTACGCCTTCTCCTCCGCCGAAGAAGCCGCGGCCGAGCGGCGGCGACGGAAGCGTCGTCTACGCATCGAGCCTCCCCTGAACGCAATTCGTCCTCCTCCGCAGCAGGGCCCTCCGCGCGACCCGAACGCCCCTCGTCTCCCTGACTCGACCTCGGCGTTGGTGGGTCCTCGACTGAGCCTCCACAATCGCGTCCAGTCCCTGATCCGCGCTGGCGACCTGGACGCGGCGTCCGCCATCGCCCGTCACTCTGTGTTTTCGGTGACACGGCCGACCGTGTTCACCTGCAACGCCATCATCGCCGCCATGTATCGTTCTGAGCGGTACGAGGAGGCCATTGGGCTCTTCCAGTTCTTCTTCAAGCAGTCGAACATCGTCCCCAACATCGTGTCCTACAACAACGTGATCAACACCCACTGCGACGAGGGCCGCGTGGACGTGGCCCTGGAATTGTACCGCCACGTCCTCGCCAACGCCCCCTTCAGCCCCTCCCCCGTCACCTATCGCCATCTCACCAAGGGTTTGATCCAATCCTCTCGCATTTCCGAAGCCCTTGACCTCTTGCGCGAGATGCTCACTAAGGGCCACGGCGCTGACTCCCTCGTTTACAACAATCTCATTTCCGGCTTCCTCCATTTGGACAATTTCGACAAGGCCATCGAACTCTTCGAGGAGCTTAAGGAGCGTTGCCTCGTCTATGACGGCGTTGTCAATGCCACTTTCATGGAATGGTTCTTTGGCAAGGGCAGGGATAAGGAGGCCATGGACTCCTACAGGTCCTTGCTGGACCGCCAGTTTAGGATGACCCCTGCTACCTGCAATGTCCTTTTGGAGGTCTTGCTCAAGCATTCCAAGACTACCGAGGCCTGGTCTCTTTTTCATCACATGTTGGACAATCACACCCCTCCCAATTTCCAGGCTGTTAACTCTGACACCTTCAATATTATGGTCAATCACTGCTTCAAGCTTGGAAACTTTGAGGATGCCCTTGCTACTTTTAAGAAGGTTGGAACTAAGCCTAATTCTAAGCCCTTTGCCATGGATGTTGCCGGCTACAACAATATCATTGCTAGGTTTTCTGAGAATGGGATGCTTTCCCATGCCGAGACCTTGTTTGAAGAACTCTGCTCTAAATCTTTGAGCCCCGATGTGCCCACTCATAGGACTTTGATTGAAGCCTACTTGAGAATGAATAGGATTGATGATGCTCTCAGGATCTTCAACAGAATGGTCGACGCTGGCCTCAGGGTGGTTGCTACCTTTGGTAACACCGTTTTCCATGAATTGATTAAGAATGGTAAAGCCCTTGACTGTGCTCAAATTTTGAGTAAAATGGGAGAAAAGGATCCCAAACCTGACCCCACTTGCTATGAGGTTGTAATCAAGGGACTATGTGCTGATGGCTTGTTGGACAAAAGCCGAGAGCTGCTCGATGAGGTTATGAGGTATGGTGTTGGGGCCACGTCTGCCTTGCGGGAATTTGTGACTGAGGTTTTCAAGAAAGCTGGGAGGGGTGACGAGATTGAGAGGCTGCTAGATATGAACAGATTTGCATACACTCCTCGTCCTTCCCCACCAAGACCTGCTTACCGTCCACAACCACCACTGGTCAGGTTCCCCTCGCAAATGGCAGGGGCAGCACATAACCCACCTTCTGGTTTTCAAACACAAATGGCAGCACAGCAGCGTCCAACACCTCCTCCTCCTCAAATGACAGGAGCACGTTATCCACCTTCTCAAATGGCTGGGGCAGCACATAACCCACCTTCTGGTGCTCCACATCAAGTGTTGGGGCATCAACGCCCGCCATTGCCTTCTCAAATGACAGGAATGCATCAACCTTCATGGGGATTATCTCCTCCAATGACTGGGCCTCATCCTGGATCGTCACCTCATACAACAGGACAGTCTTACCACCCTAATACATCTGAGCATCTTCCTCACATGAGCAGGGTAGCCCCACAAATGACAGTGCAGCATTATACACCATCTGGACCTTCACCTCAAATGGCAGGACATGGACATCAGCCTTATGGAACACCACATGGGCCCCAACAAATGGAAGAACGACGGTATCCATCATCAGGGTTGTCTCCTCCAATGGCAGGACAACATCATCCACTAGCTGGACCCACTCCTCCAATGTCAGGGTCGTCTATTCCTTTGAATGGAGCATCAACTAAAATGTCATCACCTTATCATAGATCTGCAGTACCATCTTCTCAGGTGACTGGACCATATCACCCATCATCATCATACCCTCCTCACTTTGAGGAGTCTCATCAACAGCAATCAGAAGTCCCTGAACAGGTAGCAGCTTAATTTTTGGACTTCAAGTCAATTCTTAATGTTTTACTGGATCTCTTTTTGAATTCCGAGAAGAGTTGCCCTATCATTGCCATATCTTAAGTGTCTTGTGACACCAATTTCTCTGCTGTTTGGAATCAACTAGGTGTTTGTGAGTTTATAGATGAGGATGCAAGTATCTAAATTGACTTGTTAGTCGGTAACATGTAATGCATGTCTTGTATGACGTGTCATTTTAATTTATTCTTATAAATCAACCTTTAATATCAGGCATGGATATTTATAATTTTTTTACTGCCATTGATATTCTTCCACATTTTGCCTTAAAGAAATGTTAATTATTTTTTTTGGATTTAAGGGCCTATATTTAGATTATCTACTGGATATTACTTTTTAGCTGTTTTTGACTTTTTGGAGAAAAAGTGTTTGGAGGTAGTTTATATTTTTTTAAAGAGACTTTGAATTTCAAAATGACCAGCAATCGGCATTTAGTAAGAATTAGGAATCACTTATAACAAGGTCGAATTTTAAAATACTGTGGCCTCTATGTTGCTCTCATTGCTTCAATCAGTGACACGTTCTGTAGGAACGATGGCATTTGTTTTCACAAGGTCATTAAAAATGCTGTTGATACCACTGTTTTTTCTTGTCTCATTAGACTTTGTTTTCCTTAAGAGTTTAGACAAATTGAACTGAATCCATTATTGTAGATAGAAGTTTCATTACTCAATAGAGAACTAAACTATATGAATTTATGAAGCTCAAACCCACTGTATATATAGCTTTGGTGCAGATCTTATGTGCATGGATTTTAAAATGCATGTAGCACATATGATGACCCTTTAGCATAAGGATATGGATGTGTATGTGTGGTAGGGGGTATATATGTCTTGTCTTGTGTATATTGTGTATGGATATGCATACTTTCTGGGTCTGGGAAGTGGGAAGAAGCAGATTTTTCAAAAAAGTTGAAATTGTACTTAAAATGAATATTGCTTTACCTCTGGGCTTGATTATAACTCTTCTATTTGATCTCATTGTTATTTTTATTTTTATAATTCTTGGCTCTGTTTGGAAGACCTAGGCACAATACTAGTTCAAGCATTTGGTTTTGTTTATGGTACAATATATGACAATTGTCCATCTCCTGCTGCACTTGAGGAAGTGAAAATATAGTCTTTTTTCTCTAATATCTATTTCGTGACAGTTGGGAAACGCAAAACCATTTTGATATAAAGAAAATGGGGCAGTTTTCAACTTCAGACATGCAAGCCCAATAGAGGAAAGCTGGATAGAAAGATGAAATAGTTACTTACATGGAGTTTCAGACTATGGGGGAGATATTATAAGAATTATATTAACCATAAAACTTCAATTAGTATTTCCATGACAGCACATCTACTATGTGATTCATTTTTTGTACTTGTGGGTCTGTATTATGTACGAAATTGGTATTACATTTTTTTTTTTTATCAATTTTATATATTTGATTTTATTGGAGGATTTATGTGCAATTCAAGTGGTTCCGTTACCCATTAATAATCCATGTCCAGGGTATGCTACCTTTTTTGGTCAGGGTCCTGTTGATCTTGATCCCGGTTATTAGGTGTATATATCATGCGTGCAACCCTTGCACATGGTCTTACTGATCTTCCAAACAATAATGAAAAAGGTCCCTCGAATTATATCAAGAATTTGAGTGCTTTCAAGAACTATATGGTTAGAAGTGTTTCGATGTTAGGAAAATATGTCTGCCGAGTCTAGAAGTGTCCTTGATCCGTGTTGTACTATAACATTTTTAATGTTAGATCTTGAGTTCAAGATTTGATCTTCATTAGATTTTTCAATAAAAGAGGTGAAGAGATCGTGGAGGAGCCAATAAATTTTTTTAGCACATGCTAAATTTAAGTTGTGTCAAATTTTATTTTTAAGTAGTATTAAATTTTATTTTTAATCCTAATTAATTATAAAAGTATATATAATTATTGAAAAAATATTTCTTTGTCACTCAATAATGTAAATTTTATTTTTTTAGGTAGTATCTTGGTCATCATTGGTCAAGGAGTGGCTCTGCCATTGTGAATAAATCTTCAACATGGATAATGAGTTTTTATAAAAAAAATTTGAAGATTTGCATATTGTTCAAAATTTTTTTTTCCTTTCTCTTTTTAAGATCTCAAAATGAGATTTAATACTAAAGAAAAAAAATGGGAGAAATTTTGAGAGATCTTCAATTTTACGTGACATTATTGATCTACCAAAAAATTATTTAAGATTTCAATAGAGGATTTAACACTTAAAGATGTTTTAACTAGTTCAAGGGGATTTTTGATGAGTTTGGGTTTATTTTGAGTCATTCCAACCCGTCCTAGTTACATATTCGTTTAAAAGTTAATTTTTTTGTGACAATCCAGTATACACATTGGGCCGGAGATTCTTTTGATGATTAAAGGATGGTCCTTGCCGAGTGTCTTTTTTCTTCTTTTTTTAATCTAATGCTACCTTAATTTTGAGTTGAGCTTCCTACACCATAAAAAATTTCTCATACACCATTTTAAACAGTGAAATTCCCAATATAGCCTTTAATTTAAAAAAAATTATATAATGTTTTGAAAAGCTTTTCTTCTTCCCTTTCCTCTCCTACACGTTTTTGATTTTCTTCTCCGACGACACCAACTTCTTCCCTGACCCCATTCACTTTGCTGTGTTATTCCCTCTGTTGCAGCATTATTGAGTTTGCCTTCTTCCCTGAGCGCATTCGGTTCCTTCTTCTCCGCCGCATCATTTATTCGGCCGGACGTTGTTGGAGGTTTGTTGGAGCTTTGTCGGCAATCACATTGCATTGGTGGTGAACCCTTGAGTCCGTGTCGTCACCCTAGTGAGTTCTTTGTAGGTTAAGGTTGGTTAATCGCCGTCCATGGAGGTCTGGTGGTTTGGCATGGAGGAAACGGATCCGATAATCCGTAACAGGAGCACGGATTGGGAAATCCGTATGGATTATACGGATTACCTGATCCGTATAAGCCATACGGATTGGGCAAGCCGTATGGGTTATACGGATTACCTTATCCGTATAATCCATATGGATTGCCCAATCCGTATTGCTTATATGGATTACCTGATCCGTATAATCTACACGGATTGCCCAATCCGTATGGCTTATACGGATTGCTTGATCCGTATAGGGCTATTTTCTTTGAAAAAATTGTTTTTAAAATAATTAGGCACAAGATTTTTCATTTGAATATCCAAATATTGATAATGATATGGTTTTTAAATAGTTAGGAACATTATTTTTCAATTTGACATGGTAGGTGACATTGCTTTTGAATCATGCTTGTGGAATCCGAAATGAGATTCTTTTGTTAGAAATGAACATGCTAGGTGACGTTGCATTTGAATCATGGTTGTGGAACCTGAAATGAGATTCTTTTGGTAGAAATGAACATGATAGGGCACAATTGCTTTTGAATCATGCTTGTGGAACCCGAAATGGGATTGTTTTGGTAGAATTTGACATGCTAGGTGACATTGCTTTTGAATCATGCTTGTGGAACCCGAAATGGGATTGTTTTGGTAGAATTTGACATGCTAGGTGACATTGCTTTTGAATCATGCTTGTGGAACCCGAAATAGGATTCTTTTGGTAGAAATGAACATGATAGGACACAATTGCTTTTGAATCATGCTTGTGGAACCCGAAATGGGATTCTTTTGGTAGAATTTGACATGCTAGGTGACATTGCTTTTGAATCATGCTTGTGGAACCCGAAATGAGATTCTTTTGGTAGAAATGAACATGATAGGTCACAATTGCTTTTGAATCATGCTTGTGGAACCCGAAATGGGATTCTTTTGTTAGAAATGAACATGCTAGGTGACGTTGCATTTGAATCATGGTTGTGGAACCCGAAATGAGATTCTTTTGGTAGAAATGAACATGATAGGGCACAATTGCTTTTGAATCATGCTTATGGAACCCGAAATGGGATTGTTTTGGTAGAATTTGACATGCTAGGTGACATTGCTTTTGAATCATGCTTGTGGAACCCAAAATGGGATTCTTTTGGTAGAAATGAACATGATAGGTCACAATTGCTTTTGAATCATGCTTGTGGAATCCGAAATGGGATTCTTTTGTTAGAAATGAACATGCTAGGTGACGTTGCATTTGAATCATGGTTGTGGAACCCGAAATGAGATTCTTTTGGTAGAAATGAACATGATAGGGCATAATTGCTTTTGAATCATGCTTGTGGAACCCGAAATGAGATTCTTTTGGTAGAATTTGACATGCTAGGTGACATTGCTTTTGAATCATGCTTGTGGAACCCGAAATGAGATTCTTTTGGTAGAAATGAACATGATAGGTCACAATTGCTTTTGAATCATGCTTGTGGAACCCGAAATGAGATTCTTTTGTTAGAAATGAACATGCTAGATGACGTTGCATTTGAATCATGGTTGTGGAACCCGAATTGAGATTCTTTTGGTAGAAATTGAATACAACTTTGCATGTGATTTAGTGGTGAAGTGAAAATATAATATAAACAAATGTTGTACAGAGTATGGCTAGGACTAGAGGAGGAATGCAGCGGCCGGTTGATGGAGATCATGAGCGGCGTAGGCCGACAGCATCCGTTCGTCGAAAGAGAGCAGCTGCTAGTGTTGCTGAGGATCCTCCAGTTGAGGATGCTGCAGTTGAGGATCCTCCAGTTCATGTTGCTGCAGTTGAGGAACCACATAGACATAGTGATGTACCGGTGACGGATGATGTGGCTTCAGAAGGTTTTCCAGGAGGCCCAGCAGACTAAGCAGTCTTGTGTGCTTATGCGGATCATGTGGCTGTTAAAGTTTGTTCCGGAGAGGTATTTATAAGACAACGAGATGTAGTTTAGGAGAACATGTTTGCTTCTTAATCATTCTAAATATGTGTTCATTGAATTATTGCAGGAACGTCCAGAGCTAAAGTTGGCTTCCCATGGACGTAAGGTAACTAAATTCGGAAAGCCAGCTCTTGAGATTGAGGGGTTAGTGGCTGCTACAGGCCTAAGTCCGCTGCTACGGTGTTCTGTAGAGACTGGAGATCAGGGGTTGTTATCTGCATTTGTTGAGAGATGGCACGCAGAGACTTCCAGTTTCCATCTCCCTGTCGGCGAGCTGAGTATTACCCTGGACGACGTCGCCTCCCTCCTGCATATCCCTGTCACGGGCATCTTCCATTCGTATGAGCAGGTAGACATCGGATACGCTATTACTTTGTATCCGAGAAAAGCAGACAAAGATATACCAAGAATAAGGTATAAAGCTAATTGGAGCCGAGAAAATATGATTGTTTCATACAAGCAACCGTTTTACATTGACCTGACCTTCACGGAGGAAATAAAAATCTATGCCTCACATTTTTCTGCTGCCATATAAACAGCTCTATGCAACCCAATGCACACCAATATTTAAGGAAATGAATGGCTTCATGACAAAATGAAAGTAAAATAATGGCAAAGGAAGCAATGTTCCTGCAAACTCTTGCGAGATCCCACACCTGAGATATCAAATTAAAAACTACAAGAGAAACCAAAATCGGATGCCATGTGACGTGTCAATTTGAAACGCTGATCATGAACATGGACACTAATTGAATTTTGATCATTTAAAGCCTCACAAAATACACATGGCTCGTCTTGTTTGCCTGTTCATACGGATCAATCCAACATTTATCTTGCTCTGCTGCATCTTTCCACCTTTCACCAAAAACCTGCATTTGAATGTATGACTGCATCCTAACCTGCATAAATCTACATTATCCTATGTTACTTACTTTAGCTCTATTATATCCTGGGGCGCCTGCAACCCAAAGGACAAAACCCTTATTAATAATTAGACTGTCAGTAAAATCAAAACACACTTATATTTACCTGGACCTGCAAACAAATGAGATTTAATTCAAAGATTTTAAAGTTGATAGTAGTGGATTACTACAAGCATTACAAATCTTTATGCGACTATTATCCTCAAGTTACACTACATGTAGAAATGAAAATCACTTGCCTCGTTGCTATTTGAGCCCCCAAAAGTAGGCAGACCCAGATGAACTATGTACTCAGGATCAACCACAACAACATTTCTCATACGATCGCCCTGAAATATTGAAGAAAGATGAATAACAACCACATTGGATTGATTTATTAAAAAATGATTTAGTAAGAAACCATGCTGAATTCTGTTAAAATACAAATCTGTTTACATTTTTCCATTACTATCAATTTTTTTTTTTTTTTTTATTTCGCTCTGTTATTATCATTCTTGTTTAGTTACTATTTTTATTTGTATCAGTTTTGATATCAATTTATCTCATCCCTATAATCAAGGGATCGAGTAACTATTTGATTGTAACTTCATCATTATAAATAATATAGCTCAAAAACTATTTTTCCTCAAGCATTCAGTAATTATCTGGTTTCGATTTTTTTTTTTTTTGGCAAATCTGGCTATGTAGAGGATCTGGTTTTGATTTTTTTGGTAGATCTGGTTGTGTGGCACAAAGCATTGTCGCTGAAGCTCTTATCTGGTTGCAATAGGCACACCAACAGAGATGGCGGAGAACAGAAAAAAGAGCATGGCAATAGACACATGCATGATATTTTGTCCGGAAAAAGAAAAAGAAAAGGGAAGGAGAGAAAGAAACGGGGGAAAGAAGATGAAGGGTTCCATTATTTTTTATTTTAGATTGTGCGTCATTTTTTGTTCTATATCTGATTACGATATGGTTTAATTTTATTTGTTTTCATCTGCTTGTTTTCTCAGCCACCGGAAAAAAATAAAATGTTATCGGAGGAGATGCACACAGTGGTGGGATAAGAGGAAGACGAAGGGTATGGATATTGAGGGGGAAGAAAGAAGAAAAACAAGTGATAAAAAGAAAATGAAAAAAAAGAAGGAAAAATCTTGATCGGCAAAACAAAAAACAAAAGAGTGCAACACCCAAAAGGGGTATGCACTCGAGAATTGGCCGTGATATTTCAAGTGCCTTTTCTTTAACAATAGATAAATACCTACCAAATAATCAACGGGTCATACATGACGCATAAAATAGTCAACATAAACAAAAAAGAAAAAAAAGAAAAAGAATATACCACTTTTCATCTAATATAGTCAGCTAAGACCTCTAAATTTAGTATCATCCTAGTCTCCCAAAGAAATACATAAATGTATTCAGCAACTGTCTGGATGCAACAACCGCTTCGCAAACCACCTATGCTATCATATAGCACTATTTCACTCGATAATTATCCATGAATTAAATCTTCAAAATAGGTTATTAAAATTAGGGGAAACAAATTCGCTTTAGCTTATTATACCATTTTGTTTGATTGATAGCAGATACACGTATGGCACGACTACTCCAAGCTAAACTCTTCCATCCATCCACAAATGACAAAACCATCATAGTGAAAAAGCATCACAACAGAGTAACTTGACAAGAACGGCCATCAGCAACATGAGTCAGCAGATATAATGAGTATTAGATCAAAGCCAAATTGTATAAGTGAAGCAATAATCACCTTTTCTACAATTTTGTCGACAATTTCTTTTTCCTTAAGTCCTACTGCCACAGCCAACAAGTTCAACGGGCGCTTTAAAATCTTCTGTACCCATTTTTTTTTATAAAAAAAGTGATACATAGAAAGAAAATTAATAAAGTTGATATAATCAACCTATAAAATTAGCAGGATTTTAACTAATATATAGTGATAGATCCAGATCAGAAATAGGTAGAACATATATTTAGTACAGAAACCACTCTGATCAGTATCAGTATGATGCAAAACCAGAGATACCCAATGATACTGTAAAATGAGAGAAAACATAGATGGATAATAGACTGAAATGCTCTATTATATAGTGGTCATTACAATAAATACTGATAATGAGAGGATATTCAGTCTCCTCAAGCTGGAGCTTATGAAGCTTTAGCTTGTTGCAAGAAAATTTATTCACAACAAAAAACATAAGACTTGAGCTCCACTAATAAGGACAATAGTTTAAGTGACAACTCAGGGATGTTGGTGAAGTCGAGGAATATTGCTAAAGAGAGAGTTGGAGTATCCATCAGCCTAAGAAAAGCAAGTTCCAACTTTCATAAAACCATCATTTGGAAGCTTCAAACCAATATTTTGAAGACAACTCAGGGATCTTGGAGAAATCAGGGAATATTGCTAGGGAGAGAGCTGGAATACCCATCAGCTTAAGTAAATCCAAAGCAAGTTTCAATCTTTCTTAAAACCAAGATTTTGAAGCTTCAAACGATCTGTGGAGACCCAAAATTATTCAAACTTGAAAAGGAGGAAATAGTGGCAGAAATGCACAACCAGCGAGTCACCAAGAAACACACCGTAAAAATACAGCAACAAAGAGGGAACTAGAAAGTTTTTCGCCGGAAAATGAGCAGCGAGATGAAGGCGGTTGCCGAAAAACACGCTGAAAAAGAGACGACGGCAGGATAGGTGACATAAATTCTTTGCCCAAAAATGAACAAGTAGGAGGTGGTGGCAAACCACTGGCTAAATTCTCACAAGAACAAGCAGCAGCCATGAGAGTGCAGGAAAATGACAAACAAACAGTACCTGCAACAAAAGAAAGAAGCTGGAAAAACAAAAGGGTTACAAAAGAGAGACCGCGTCAAACAAGGTCGGAATGGCCCCAAAGAGAAACCATATTAGATGAGAGAGAAAAGTAGTGAGAGAAACAGTGGGTGGGTGAGAGTGAACCATAGAGGTAGGATTAGAGAGAGGTATAAGGATAGGCCATGTCTCAACGTCGTCGGAAAAGGGTACAGACACCACTCTCCGGTGGCAGCGGAGGCTCGGAAATGGGACGGCAACAGGAAAAGCTGGAGGGATGCGGCAGACATCACATCCTTCTATTTCACTCGGTTCCCGGAAGAGATGGGAGAAAGTGATATGTGGTTTGAATTCAAACAATGGGGCGACGTGCGGGAGATCTTCATCGCCAGACAAAGAAACAAAAGCGGAAGAAGGTATGGCTTTGTGCGGTTCAAAGGGGTCAGCGATATCCGTAAACTCGAACGATCGCTTGATAGCTTGGTGATAAGGGGCCTTAAGCTTCATGTGAATCTTCCCAAACACGACAGAGCTTGGTCGCAGGGGGTGAAAACGATAGTGACGAAGCAAAACAGCAGAAGAACCATGGAGGTCAAAGGGGCAGATCATCACAAGGGCAAAGGAAAAGTTGTTGAGGATCGAGCGGGTATGTCAGGCGTAAAGTTCTATCAGTATACTCGTCAGCCAACCTATGCACAAGTGTTGAAATCAGGCAAGCACCGGCAGAATTGGAGGAGGGCGCAATCAATGGCTAGGCCATCCCAGTCGACTGCCCAGCTAGACATCCCTGAGGAGAAATGGACGTGGTGCCGCGATGCTTGGATAGGGAGACTCAGAAAACTGTCGGCATTTGACAGAATAGAAGAGGAGCTTTTGTGGGACGGCGGCGAGGACATAAGGCCCAAATACCTGGGTGATGACATGGTACTACTCTTGGGACTCACTGATTCTAAAGCAGAGGAAATGCAAAGGGAGGCAGAAGAAACAGGTGTGTCTCTGTTTAACTCCCTGGAAAAATGGAGTCCGAATCTAAGAACGGGCTTTAGGCTGGTTTGGGTATCATGCTGGGGTATCCCCCTCCATGCTTGGGAAACGGAACATATCAGCAAGCTAGTCGCAGGGATTGGCGAAGTAGTGGATTTGGACGACGACACGGATGATCTTCACCGGTTGGACAGGGCGCGGGTGCTTGTCAAAACACCATGGCAGCCCACGATCAATCACAAGGTAGTAGCCACCATTAATGGTTCAGTTCACAACATCACGATTGTGGAGGAGACATGCAACACCTCCTGCAAGTGCCGCAAAGACCGATACACCTCATCGGAGGAGGAGATCACGTCTGATGGGAGCTCGGTTGGAGAGGGAGAGCCGTCGGGAAGCAGTTTCGTCCCAGAAACTCCGGCGGCTGACACGGGGGTGGGGGCCGACAGGGTCGACGACGGCAGGTATGGAGAGATGGAAGCTTTAACCGCCGGTCAAAGCATTGCGCTAGGACCGGAGGTCCGTCAACAGTGCCCACACAGCAGGAATAGCAGGCGCAGTGCCCAGTCTGATGATGGGCTCGACTCCCGTGCAGGTCTGCAGCACGCAACAGATGACAGGGGAGACAAGAAGGAAACCTACGCTCAAGGGTCAGAGGTAGGTGGATTTAGGGTTGACAAAGCCATGGAGGTGGGAGTAAAAGAGAGAGCGGAAAGGGATCTGGAAGCAGAAGAAAACATAAGAACAAAAGTGATGAGGGACCCACACTTTCAGGAAAGCCCACAGCAGCTGGAGGTACACGTGGCCAGAGAAGCACAGAATGCTACAACCCCTTCTGTGGGCCTTGTGAACAGCAACATTGGTGCAAGAAAAAATTCTATATTGGGCCATAATGAAGCTGGGCCCAATTTATGGAAGGTTTATTCCAGAAATAGGGGGTGCAAAAAGGAACCTGGGTCCAACAGAGATAATGACAAACAAGCTGGCCCCAATAACCAACAGCACTTAGAGGAAGATACCGAAGCCAATATCCTTCAATCCTCCTCAGGTATGGAGGGGGGTAGTGGATTAAAAGAAATAGCTGGTTGGGGGGACCGAAAGGCTGGAATCTCATCTCCTGAAAAGGCCAATGCTGCCTGGAAATCAGAAATAGCTGGAGATTGGAACATGGCGCAGCTACTTGGCTTAACCTGTTGTAGCCAAGATGATATGATGAAAGCTATGACGGATATGGAAGAAAGAGACCAGGCTGAGGTCCTGAGGTTGGGAAACAGCCAGGAAAATTTATGAAGATTATCTCATACAATGTAAGAGGGTTGGGGAGGGGGGTGAAGTGGGCTGCAATTAGAAAGCTGGTGGTGAAGGAGAAGGCGGACCTGCTATGTCTGCAGGAGACTAAAAAAGACACCATTGATATCAAGGTATGTCAAGCCTTGTGGGGTGATCCGGAGGTTAGGTGGGAGTTTGTGCCAGCAATCAACAGAGCTGGTGGTTTGCTTAGCATTTGGAGTGAAGAGGTGTTTAAACTGGAAAATAAGGTACTTGGTGAAGGGTTCATATACCTGGAAGGTGTTTGGGTAGCAGATGGATCTAAAATTAATATAGTCAATGTTTATTCACCATGTGAGACCCCCATGAAAAGAACTCTGTGGGAAGCTATCAGGCAATTGAAAATTACAAATGCAGGAGGATTATGGTGTATCCTTGGTGATTTCAATAATATTAGAAGACCCTCTGAAAGAATGGGGATATGCCAGCGACCCATAGATGCTGGGGTGGTGAGGGAATTTAATGAATGGATTGCAGAAATGGAAGTTGAAGATGTTCCTTGTGTTGGCCGCAAATTCACCTGGTATAGGCCAAATGGGACTGCTAAAAGTAGACTTGATAGAGTTTTAGTATCAGCTGCATGGCAGGACAAATGGCAAGGAACTACCCAGTTCATATTAAATAGAAATTTCTCAGATCATTGTCCTATCCTTATGAGATCTTCACAGACAGATTGGGGTCCAAAGCCATTCAGGGTCCTTGACTGCTGGTTTCAGGACAGATCATTTAGGAAGGTTGTACGGGACTGTTGGAATTCAACTGTGGTAAGTGGCTGGGGGGGATTCGCATTAAAA
The DNA here is from genome assembly GCA_007407185.1 of Glycine tomentella. Lineage (NCBI taxonomy): Eukaryota > Viridiplantae > Streptophyta > Magnoliopsida > Fabales > Fabaceae > Glycine > Glycine tomentella. Next base: position 201,744 of record PYAF01000595.1, read on the forward strand.
GAGAAACTCAAAGCCCTCAAACAGAAGTTGAAAGTCTGGAATAAATCCCAATTTGGGGACGTCCAGCAGAAATTGAAGAATATTGAAGCGGAGCTGAATAAGATAGAGATTGAGGGTGATGACAGACCTTTGTCTGCAGATGAAATCAGAAATAGGAAGATGCTACAGGAGGACTTATG
>PYAF01000595.1:208933-269786 GCA_007407185.1 Glycine tomentella
ATATGTAATAGCTATTATAATGTTTAATATATTTACTACCTTCGGTACGTATTATAAAGTTTAGTTAACTAATTTATCAAGATTAAAAAAATTGGTTAATGTAACTAAAAGTATTAAATTTATCTTTAAACTTTTTTTTCAAAATTATCCTATTATGTTTTTCGTACTACTATTTGTCATTCTAGACTATTCTAAAACGAATTTTAACGAAAGATATTTTGTAAGAAACAATTAGTACAAAAATTAATTTCAATCAAACCTTAAAAAAAAATCAAATCACACTTTTAATTTGAACCTTATAATATAATAAGAATAAGAATAAGAACTAGAGGTAGTACATAATATATAGAGATAAAACAATATCCTTCTTGATGGTCTTAAACCAACCCTCCCCTTAGATACTATACAAATAGGATAGGATAAGAGACAACTATTATGTTATTAATGCAGAAATAACATATTACAGCAGGATAAAAAAGTTATCATATCCTATTCCATCCACCAACGGGTCCTAAATGTTATACCTACGATTTCTAATTGAGTATAGACATTTTTTCAATGATGCTGTATAGAAATTAGACTCTCTTTAAGGTCAGAGTCCATACAGCCACACACTCCACTTTTAAATCAAATGAATATAATTAATATCCCATCACAGCATAAACACTTTATTTGCCTGTTATGCGCACACAAGTGACTGGTATAAACTTGGGGGAAAATATAGCCCAATTGTATTACAATGTAAAATATCTAACATCTATCATAGAGAATTGTACTGTGAAAATTTCAAGTACGGACACTATACAGAGCCGCAACCAAAAAATATTTTGTAAATCAATTGTAATTTGTAAACAGTATAGACTACCGAAAGGTTAATCTAGGTAGACTGATCTAATTAGTAATGCAACAGACAGAACAAAGAGCCATACTGGAGACAAAATAACTCGTGTCATTTCCACCTTTGCCTAAAATTTGAAAGATAACTGCCATCTTCGGAGTCACAAATTAGGGGTACAAAATCCTTAACTAATGAACATCTTTCTGAATTCTTCATTAGATTTTGGCTTTTCATCCCCCTCTTCTGCTTTTGGTTTATTTGCAGTAAAACCAAGTGGTCTGACATTTCTAGGCACGGCAAAAGTATTCTTCCCTTTAAGCTGGATGTTATCATTTCCTGGCTTTCTAGAAGAGAACTTGTAAGTATCATCAGTCTCTTTGGATACGAAACCTTTTTGACTAGAATGATTAGTGGCATGTGCTGAAAAATCAAGTTCCAATGTTAGAGAAACATTTGAAAAGGAAAGGAAGCAAGTCTTACAAATATCAGTGAAGGATGCCAATGAAGTAACACAACTATGGCTTCAAAATAAAACATTCTGTGATGTGTATGTCAAAGAACCTGCTGTGTTGTTGTGACTTCCCTAAACAAACCAATTACAAGCCAAAAAGTATGTATACCAACTCCATAGTTTCCGATACTATCATTTTGATCATCAGTACCTAACTTGGTTTATTGGAACATGCAGCATGGACTTAATTGAATATGCAACATGGATTTAACACGAACGCCAAACACGACACGACATGGACATTGACATGTTTAATGTCTAGAATACAGGAAACTGGGACATATATAGATAAAATAGGAGTAACCTAACATAACAAAAGATCTATTTGATAATCAATAATTGCATATATTGACTTTTTTGTGATAATGAGTCTCGCAAAAGAATATTAAGAAACATTATCTTACAACAAAAGAACTTGATTTCTTTACGACAACAATCCCAAGAAAATGAAGTTACATGTTTTGAAAAAGGTATATTCACCTTAAACCAACGAAGTTTTTTTTCTATGATAAAGAGTTTCACAAAAAAAATGACGGACAAATATATGATTTGATATGTTTTAATTACAGCATATTAGTATGGCATTATGCCCATTATTACTCATTATTTTGTAAACCTCATTCATTATAAATAAGAATAGTGTGTGGTCTGATACACACACAACAATAAATAATTCTTACAAAGGCAAAAGGCATTATTTTTTAATATTTTATAATATATTTAAGCAGACTTTTCTAAAGATTAAAAAAGATTTTTTTTACTAATGTGTACATCCATATAGAAGAGTCAACTCAAGCAGCTGACAAAATAAACTTTTAACTGGACTTCTAATGAGAAGAATCTGACACATGTCAGACAATGTTAGGTAGGTGTCAATGTAGGAAATGTGTCCAACACTATAACACTTCAAATAGGAGAGGTGTTTGAGCTTCACATGGAATTATTATTTATTACATAACAGCAACTTTCTATACATCTTTATAAAGTATCAAGTACACATTGCGATCACTATCAGTGAGTGTTGCAGGTGCACAGCACATTCATGCAAGTATTTGTGTCAAAGCAAAAACATTCAAAGTTCATTATACGTACCATGTTCTGTCAATGTTTTTGGATTAGAAGATTCCTTTCCGCCTCGCTTTGGGTCAGACCGAGCAATACTTAGCTTCTTTCCAATTAACTTTTGCCTGTTCTTAGCTATTGCAGCAGCAAGGTGTTCTTCATCCAAAAAGTCCACATATGCTAGTCCCTTCATCAATATCAAGATAAAAATTGTAAATCATGGTATGGTATTGGTCAGTGAATAGGCATATAACACTCATTTGCTGTGATGTAACAAGACTTCTCACTATGTGTTGATAAAAACAATTAAAGTACAATATAACTTGTTTCAGCCAAACTGGTAATTAATGTTTGTATTACTTATTAGAAATTAAAAGTGAATGAAAAAAGTCCCACAAGGGAAAAATGGACTACATTAGGATGAGGCCCATATATGTGGTAAAAAATGAACTTAATTATTTAAGGTTTTCAGTCAGGTATGGTGTTAACTCCATAAGTATTGGTCATTCGCTAAACCCGTGGAAAGAGGCCTCCCTATAGTTTTGTGCTACTCCTGAACTAAAAGTGTTTTCATTCTCAACAAAAAATATGGTAAAAATGTAAGGCAAAATCCCTGAACTGGCAAGGTTATGGAACTTAAGAAGGCAACAATCCAGCCCATACACACCCAAATAGGGAAATTCTGAGAGAGAATTTTGCTTTTTATTGAAATCCACTTTAAATTTTATAGTCACCAGGCAACAATTTATCATAGCACAAAAGTCAATAAAATAAATAAAAATGATAAAGAATAATTCATTTGATACCCTTGATTTTCCAGTGAATTTATCATGTAGGATGCGGATGGCAACAATTCCACCATCATCGCCGAAGAAATTACGAATATGTTCATAATTTGCCTGCAACAACACTACATATTAGTCACAGGAACACACAGAAATAGAAAGGCTGAGAGAACTATCTACCTTAGGATGAAGATTTGATATAAAAACGGTGCACTGGTCAGAGTATGCCCTGTTCTTTTCGTGGTTAAACTTTTGCTCACTTGGGTTATCATCAATTTTAGTATTCTTCCAATTGGCCCCTTCCACTTTTGTCACCTGAGAAGTGTTCTGCAGTTGATATTTATTCTCCTCAGGTGCTTTCTTTGGATTTCCAACATCTCTAAATTTCTTTGATGGAGACTGTCCTTCAGTTATATCTGATCCCAGCTTTCTCTTTTCACGAGCATTTCTCTTAGGATTCTTTTCACTTTCCTCTGCTGACTTGGATTCCTGCTGTGTCCTAAATAACTTTAGCTCTTCCAGCCGAGGGGTAACCTAAGGAAAGGTAGTTCATGGAGTAAGGTTGACCATTTCATTAGCAGTTAAAAGACACATGATGATATTAGAATTTGTTATTATGAACATTAATTTTAATAAAATTGAGGTGCCCAACAAGAGGGCAAATGCTTGGCACAATGGTAAAGTTGTTGCCTTGTGACCTGGAGGTTACAAGTTCAAATCCTAGAAATATTTTCTTCGCTAAAAGGAGTAAGTCTCTGTCCATCTACCCTCCCCATACTTCTCTAGGAGGAAGGGTAGAGTACCCAGTTGTACTTTTTAAGTTGCCCCACAAGGCAATCTAATTGACAGGGATTAAGTCTGCCAAATGCTTCATATAGGGCATTCCTTATACTCAAGACAAACTGATACAAACCTCCAAACAATCATACCCAAAAGCTAGACATTAAGGTTAGGATATAATCCAAGATTCACATACTTCTAATGTGGGGCTCAAGTTTCATAATTCGGGTCAGAACAATAACAAATTAAAATTTTCAATAATTAGCAATGTATCACTTTAGATTGAATTATAATAAATCTTAGACTAAAACGCCAATAGAATATTTTTTCTTTTAAACTTTAATGACATATTTAGTTTGATTGGTAGAACTAATCAGCTGAGAGGGAAAACATTAGGATACCACGACTCAATGAGTAAAATATTAATTCCAAATAATCATTGGATATATCACCCCAACATGCAATATAATTGTTAAACACAATCTCTTCTAAAAGCTTAGGCTATTAGGCAGAGACTACTTTTATATCTGCAACATATATTTTTTATAAGAACAAAGATAATGCACAGTTGTTCAAAAATAATGAAAATAAATTTAAAGAGGAAAAAAGTACCTTGTGCAATGCATGATCAAAATCTTCCAACATGCCAAATTCCCTCTCAAAGCGTAACCATGACTGGCATATGTCCTGAATTATTCTGTTTTTTAGGAACAGAAGGTATCATCTAATCCAAACAGTATTGCGTAACAAGTAAAATCACCCATACATGTTGCATAACACAATAAGCACAATCTTTTTATTCCTTTTTTCAAGAAAAAATAGAAAATAAAGAAAGTACTATGACTATGCTTGCACAGCTATGCATCCTGGAAACTTCAGCACAATGCAATGATGATTTCATCAATAGTTTTCTTCCTATTTTAATTGACTATACTCACTGGCAGATCCACAGTGGGGGAAATTGCCCCCACAAAGTAAATTTTTTTTTACTTAATATGTCAAGTAATTATTTTTTCCCATAAAAAATAAGTATACTCCCATAAGATAATTATTTTAAAAAAATGAATGTAAAAATATAAAAGATAAAAGAAAAACTAAATTAGTACTAATTTTACACAGAAAAATAAATTGGTAATAATTTTAATCACAAAAATAAATTGGTTCTAATTTTATCCACTTTACCTTTTGAATTTTAACAGTTCCCAATTTCTCTAACTAATATGAAAATGCATAGAGGACAATTGTAGTTTGTAGAAGTTTAGATATTTTGGTTTTTTGTTTGTCATGAGATTATGTCTTTTGTAAAAACTTTGATATTTTCGTCTGTAAAAATATTATAAACTATTTTTTTGCCCCCACTTAAAAAAATCTGGATCTGCCATTGACTATACTATTGTGCTTTCCCTCAAGCTATCTAGCATTATTTGAGTATGAGCCTTAGCACAATATGGTTGCAGTTTGTAACCCTGTGATCATGGGTTCCAGTTGCTAAAACAGCTTCCTTGCTCATGATGGAAATGTTGTGTGTATATTCTCAAGCAAGGTTGTCAAAATAGAGATCCTATCTAGGATAAGAAAAGGGCGGAAGATTGTAAATCATGTAAGATCTTGCAAAAAATAAAATAAAAAGAATGACTGTTGGAATCCAGATCAGATCTGATCTGTCTGGGCAAGACGCCAAGATTCCATCATCTGTTTTTTTATCTAAATTATTTCCTCTCTATAATGTTGCCATTTCCATGTATTCTGAAATGTGATCAAATGATCTTCCTAAAAATAACCTACCCATTTAATTGCAGGCCTATGTGGGTTTGGTCTCCATAGCCCGTAGGTTAAACAGGTTTGTTCTGTAGGTTGGCAAGCCAACCCACACATATTTTCTTGCATTAAATAAATTAATAAGGATAAAGTATCTAACCGAGATGACTATCTCGCACTCTTTCACTCAGCCCTGTGTCTGCCCTCTCTTATCACAGCTCTCTGCCCTCACTTCTCCCTTCTGATGCCCCTCATCATTATGGTCCTCCCTCCCTCTGCCCACTCAGTCTCATCTCATAGACTCAGAGTCTCTTTCTCTTTTGTCTCTCTTTCTTGTTTATCTCTCACATTCCACTCATGGCTTCATTTCTTCAAATTTAAGTTCACAAACTAAATAGTTTATTTCCAGTTTCAAGAAATAACATAAAGTTGATTATACCTCTGAACCAGTTCCAGAAAATCTTTTACTGTAGCATCTCTTGTATATGGACCTTGCTTCATTTATGTGACCCAATTCCACTTCCATTGCTATATAACCAGTCCATGACTCCAACATTGAACCACTATCAGAAGAAAATATTTAAAAAAAGAGAGTCAAAAAGTAGATTAAAATTAATTAGATGAATAAAACAAAATCAAAGTATTTGATGAACATTATCAAACCATATCTTAAGACAATTCTCCCAAACTCCACGAGCTGCAGTTATATCTTTCCCAAGTTTTGTTTCCAAACGAGCCCAATAAGCATGTAAATGTAGCAAACCCTCTGTATTCTTCAAGTATGGTGACAGATAATCCGATGCACGCTAAAAATAGTAAATGGTTAGCATATACTGCATAATACATTAAGTTGCAAAGGATACATTTTAGCTGATTCACAACAGTGATGAGTTGATTAGTTGGTGCAAATCATGTTCTTGCAACACATTACACACTTAATTTTTATGATAAAGAACAGACTAAACCAGTTTTATTTTCAAATGCAACATAGCCTAGGTTTACTGAAAATAAATATAACCAACCTGAAAGGTCTCCCTTATTATTTTATATTCCAAATCCTCTTCATCGCTGGATGCCATTCTTCGCCTTAAGCCATCTACCCGGGTAAGAAACAAATCAAGATACTGAAACAAAAATATAAATAGAAATAGAAAAGTTTATAATTGCAATATATTGATTATTGAAAGTTAAGGGAAGTGGGGGAATGAAATTAGAAAAAGATAACATTACAAACACCATAGAGAATGATGCAATCAAACTAATTGAATATTGGACATACCTCGTCAAGAGTTGAAAAGGTGCACTGCAGGGACTTTTCAAAGATCTGAAATCATTAGCAAAATTGCCTAAATTTTTTTTTATCAGCAAAGATAATATATATATTATAATAGGAAAGAGGAACAGTACAAGAAGTACTGCTGGAAATACAAACAAGCTGAAACATAGCAGATCTAAGATGGTTTTACAGAAAACCAAGTAGATCTGCCTGATCAGTAGAATAAAAGAAAACCAAAAACTAAGCCCTCCCCAAAAATCCAAAACTAAATTGCCTAAATGACTCAAGCAAGTATGAAAAACTTTACCATACTTTTTATAATCAATGAATTTATTCAGAGGAGAAGAATATAAATACAATAGGATATGAAATCCTCAATAACTAAAAGACAAGATCAGGAATAAAAGAAGAAGAAAAAAACAAGAAAAATGCAACAAAGCAAGCCAATCTTTGTTGATCCAACAAAAACACCCCCTCAAAAGATCATGAGCAGAACACCACAAAGAAACTAGGCAAATTACTTAAATCCCAAATGAACTCAGCAACCAGATCAACAACTAACAAAAATTCTAGCATTTATTTCCAACCAATACACCAAAGAACTGCAAGTTGAGAAAAGGACATCTCTACTAGTACCACCTCTAACATGAACACACAGGAACAATTAAAGATTGTGGGGGCAAACTCGATGTTCATCCAAAACACCAAACAAGCTATTCCAAAGAAAGGAAACTGCTGAACAATGCAAGAACAATGAATATTTTAAACTCAGTCCGCACATAATATAATCAGGAGATAAGCAGTTAGAGGTCTTCGAATTTGAAGAGAACCATTGGTATTTATCCTATTTAAAGCAACAGTCCAACAAAGGATCTAACCTTATATGGAAACTTATACAAAAGGAAAGAAGCATTACAAGGAAATGAAGAGAGAAAGTGGAAATAGGATTTGCAAGAAAACAAACCAAAAGTATCAAGAAACCAAATCCTTTTATATCTTAGAAGAGAGATGGATCAAATCCAGCGGCACCAAAAGAGACTATTCAGAGAACAACCTATCATGCAAATTTCTAAAGTGAGTAAACTAAATTACAGTGTATGAGAAAGAGATAACAGAGAGAAGCTGCAAGAGAATCTTATATGGAAAAGTAAGAAACAGAAAGTTGTCATTAAATCTAGTGTTGAAGCAAAATACTAAGCTATCGATCTTAAGTCTTAACGCTTGTGAACTCATGGTTGAAATTGTTAGATTTACTGTTGTAGCTTGATTTAGTGTCAACTATACAGTTGTTTTTACTGTATCTATTCTGAAGTAGTAGAGTTTAGCCTTTTAGGAACTTAGTCTGTAAAACTTTCTTTCTCCCTCTACAATCAGTTTTATATATAGGTTTAATTACTCATTTGGTCCATATAGCTGTATAAACTTTACCTTTTAGTCCCTACACTTAAAAATCATCCCAGACAGACCATATGGCATTAGCAATAATACATCTCCACATGAAGGCTCATCAATCAAAATTAAGCATACAAAAGATGGAACATCAGCCTCCACCTTTTGCAAAACTTTAAAGTAAACAGAATGTTCAAGGAGAAATCTAAAGATGCACACTGTACTCAAGTTAACTCCACAGCCTTGTAAGACAGCACAAGATGGCCAGATGGGTTATCACATGCTACCCTGCCTTTTATTGATTAAAAAAAAATTGACTATATGAGTTACAACGAAGACACTGAAAGAATCTGTATATAGCTGTACACTAAATTTATGAAAAACAAAAGGACAATATAGGAGTATACTTACTCGCTGTAGTATTTTTTTTACCTGAAACTGTAAGTCTAACTATAGTCAGTAGTTAGACAGTTTATAGTTAGTCAGTTAGTTAGTGACAGCTGTGTTACAGCTGTCACTAACTAACTCAGGTTAGTTGGCAGTTACTGTTGTGTAACTGCTATATAAACTGAACTATACAGTTCTCTGTTGGGTTGATTTTATTTAATACAATCTCATTACTCCTTCTCTCTCTGTCTGACTGTCTCTTCTCTCTAAATCCTTTAGACAAAATATTAAACCTTATTGAGGAATAACAATTCCATATGACTATTATCACATATGACAACATCTTTTTTCAACTGCAAATATTATCACATATGACAATATGCCTTCCATAACCAAATCCCGAGGTCATCTATGTCAGTATGGTAAACATTATTATGTGTCAATATTTCTTCCTCTTGGGATAGAATAAAATTCAAATTAATGAGGAAGTATTAGAAAGACAAGTGCATCTTTTTACCAAGAACTTGCCTAGGTTATTAAACCAGAAATGACATTATTTACTCATTAATAAACCATTCAACCTATAGAGGAATAAAGAAAAATTAATTGGATTTTCATTAATTTGCATCAAGAAAGGGGAAATTTGCCTATAAAGGTGGGTTGTATCCAAGAACATACTTCAGACAAGTCTTTTTCACAAGCATGACCACGCTCCAACGAAAGCATACATCGAACCCAAAGTTCTCCAACCCAAGGGCAGTTCTTAGTCGCCCTAGAATAAACATTGCTGACAATATTACCAACCTAGAGAAAGAAGCAAAAGGGAGAAAACTCCAAATTAGAAATTGTGATGTGACAAAGATAATACAAAAAAAAGCCCTATCCCACTAGGTGAGATTGGCAAACATGGATCACATGATACCACTCGGTTTGGTTAAAGACCAACTCTTCAAGGATATTAAGTACCAAAAGATGTGACAAAGATAATAACAAAAGGGAAAATTTAAAACCTTCAAAGTGTTGTCCAAATTGCAAGTATAATCCAGCCAAAGATCAGGTGTTATAGGAAAGTCAGTAATGGCTCGTTCATAAAGAACTTGAATTCTGGCTGGCATTCCAGAAGACTGCTCAAATTTCAAATAGTTCTGCAATACAAATCTCTTTATTAAGTCACATACTAAAGAGCAATAAATAAATAAAATTCTAGGATTCAAAAGTAAATAGTCATATTTTGACTTGGACTTAGAAACATACCATGTAGTGTTGTAATCTTTCTGAATCAGAAAAATTCGGGCTCAAAATCTGTTCTTCAAGATGAAAACGAGCATTATACATATCCAAGGCCTTCTGGTATGAAGCCGCAACATGAGGATAAATATCAACCAAGTCAATGGATTCAACATCTTGAAGACTTCCTTGTTCCACCTCCCAAGTCTTATAGGCAGTAATTGTTGAACTCATACCAGCAAGGGGAACAGACAACTGGCGGTGGAATAAACTACGAATGCGTTGAACTTGCTTTTCTTTGGCCTGCAAACATAGAAGAAAACTTAATGTACTACTGAAACAACAACCTATATGCCACCAAAAGCTTCAATGAGCCAAACTCTTTTTGCAAATGTCAAAAGTTAATCTCCAAATCAACTTTCTCTTTGGCTGCTGGATGTTCTTTGTTATATAACTCTCTGCAAGACTTCAACAGACCAAAATTAAACTACACTCTCAGTTGAATTTTCACATGTAGCTAAGGCCATTTTGGGCATTCAACGCACTACCTCAGCAATAACACTTTTTTTTCCTGCAACTACATTGTTCTGTACTCAATTGTATCAGCCAAATTAACAAGCTAAACCAAAACTTTTTGGTAAAGGCCAAAAGTTAATCTCCAAATCAAGTTTCTCTTTGGCTACTGGATTTTCTTAGTTCTTTAAATCCCCCTTCAACAAACCAAAATTAAACCTATGAAGCACCGATACCGACACGGCGTTTTCTATACGTTCCCGATATAAGACGTTGATACGTTACTTCAAAAATACTAATATTTCAATACGTTTCCGATACGTCTTAGTATTAAATAATATTTTTTTGTATAGAGTGTACTTCATATTAATGTTGATAACACAAGTAAAGTGTATTACTAAAAAAAAGTATAAATAACAATTAATTAAATTAAAACACAAGTTCAGTTTGTAATAAAAAAAATAGCCAGAGGAGTACATTAAGCAATAAACTGGGTGCAAGAAGCAAATCAGGCCCAAAAGAAAAACCTAATCCCTATACATATATAAGCATCTTTTCTTCGTTCTTCCCCAAGTTGCCGCTGCGCCGTGCTTGCTGCGCCTCATTCTCCATTTTCTCTTCTCCATTTCCGCTTCCGGTTCAGTGCTTCACACTTCCCCTTCTTCTTCTTGTCTTTCCTATACAAGTTTGTTCACAGTGCTTCCTCTTCCTCCGCGTTATCGGAGGTGAGGCCAGCACGGCGAACGGCGGTGGAGGAGGGGCGGCGACGGCTGACAGAGAATCAACGGCGGAGGAAGAACAACCGATACGTTGAAATGGAGTATCCCAATGTATCCGTATCGGACGTGTGTCCGATACGTTGAATTTTTTTTTACGTGTATCCATGCTTCATAGAATTAAACTATGCTCTCAAATCTCAATTAAATTTTCTCATTTAGCTCTGGCCATATTTGTGTATTCAAGGCACTACCTCAGGAATAAAACTTATTTTTGCTGCAAGTATGCTGTTCTATCCTCAATATTATCAGCCAAGTAATACCTCTAGTTTCTAATCAATGAAAAAAATTAATTTTGTCTACAATGGGAATGTAAAGGATATATATAAGCATCTACTTAAGTGATCAACATCCACATTTTGTTTTGACATATATTTCATATAAAAATACTTAACTAGATGTCTAGATGCAATGCTTGGGGCACAAAGTAAAACACTGTATGAACATGTAAAAACTAATACTAGCATGTTGTTTAGCACCATCAAGATACGTCTACGGCAAAGTTACAAATGTCCAGACCTGTGCATCAGTATCATCAAAGGTTAGAAGTATAGCCTGCTCATATTTCCTGTATGCTTCCCATATTTTACTGCCTTCAGCAACATGCAGACCGGCTGCAGTAAGGGCACTCTCAAACAGATCCCTTGCCTTGGAAATACCAGTAGGTGAACATTGGCGTACCATTGGATCAAACTCTTGTACAAAATTAATGTAGTCACACCATAGAGAGACAGACTGAAATTGAGGATAATGCAACAGTTGAGCAAAACCTTAAAAAGTAATAATATGGTTATAAATGATGGGGGGGAAGTTGTTCCTGGTTCTCCTACGACATCTAAACCCTTAAGTATCCAATTAAAGGATCTACAGTTTAAAAGAGAAACCTTCTTCTTAACTAGGAAAAGACAAACAAATGAATTGCTCTAAAGCTGGGAGCATATTGAAGTATAATAACTAACCAGATAATCAAACACCCCTCGTTCGTAAAGCTTCAGAATTCTAGAGAAAGCCTCGGGTCTGCATGGTAAAGGGAAAGTGTAAGAAAAAGTAGGTCAAGAAATCCTAACGGGAAGGGAAAAGAAAGTCAATGAAAAAGAAAAGGACCGAGTAGCAGTGTTGAGAGAAAGCTCATCTTTGATCCATTGGCGCCATATTGCAGGGCTCAACGGAAAGAGTTCACTCATAGCTTCCCTGGCTCTTGACAGTTTATCAACATCACCCATTCTCCTCAGAAGCGTTATATACTGAAAAGGAGGATCATCAACACCAAACTATAGAAATCGGAGAAAGAAGAAAAAAGTAGGGTAGAGATGAAATTACTTGCAAATGAGCATCGTAGTTAGAGGGATTAGTAACAAGCTCGGTCTGGAGAGATTCGAGTTGGAGGTTCTGCTGAGCTTCGTCCTCAGAATCGGAGTCGTCGGAATCAGACATGGATTTGTCTCTGCCACGCTCTGCTTCTGCGGTCAGGGCTAGGGTTTCCTTCATCCTCTCGTCGGAATCAGACATGGCTTTGTCTTTTTCGCGCTCTGCTTCTGCGGTCAGCATTAGGTTTTGCTCCATCCCTACAGTGGATTGGTGCTTGCTTCTTGCTTCATGCCTTTATCATCACGGCCGATTACGCTGCTTCGCTCCATATGAGACCAAACAATCCTCAAAACCTATAAAAAATGGACACCTGTTAAATAATTTTATTAATGACATGAATTATAATTTTAATTTCTTATAATTTCAAATCCACAACTTAGATTTCTTATTTTTAAATGAAGATATTTAATGCTCCTAAGCGACCATTTATTTATAGATAAAATAATAAATCATTAATATATTTATTTTGTTTAATTAAATACATTAAAATCATTTTTATATTTCATTTGTCTATAATTATTAAATTTTTAAAATTATCAAAATTTATAAATTAATAAATTTTTAATATATAAAATTTTAATTTTATTTTATATCATTTTATTTTTTTATTTTGAATAATTTACATATATTTTTTACTAATTTTTAATTAAATTTCATAAATTAATATATTAATTTTTTATATTAATTTTTTAAAAAATTATTTAATATACATATTATTTTTATTCTAATTATTTATATAAAATTATTCATAAATAAAATAATAAAATACTTGTTTATTTAATTATTTATATCAACATTATTTTTTTATGTATCATTTGATCATTATTAATTTTTAAAAAAATTATCAGAATTTATAAATTGAAAAGCATTTAATATAGAAATATTTTAAACTGATATAAATAATTAGATTAAAAATAATCGGGATATGAAAATTAATTTTAAAAATTATATAATAATTTTCATAATTTATGAAGTTTAATTAAAATTTGTAATAAATAAATTAAAATATATAAATTATTTAAAATAAAATATATAAAATGATATAAAATAAAATTTAAAAATTTTATATATTAAATATTTATAAATTTTGATAATTTGAAAAAAAACAGCTCAATGATACATAAAAATAATGTTAATATAATTAATTAAACAAATCAAGGGTGTTAATGATTTATTGTCTTATTTATGAACAAAAGATTATGAGTTCAATTTTTATTAAAATATATTTTTTTACTTCATTTAATTTGTGTCGCATTAACAACTTACATAAATTTAACGTCATTTACATCAAAATCAATATTTGATTTGAAATGGTTTATTAATGATTAGCTGAAGAAATAATTAAAACTGGTTATTTTTTAAAATAGAAAAATTAAATATCTTGATTTATAAATAATGAGACAAAATTATGACTTTAAAATTACAAGAGATGAAAATTGTAATTTAATCTTTTTATTATATAGTCTAACATTTTTAAATTTGTCTCTTTCCAAAATTACCCCTCCAGACAAACTTAGAGCATGGTGGAAAATATAATGAAAAAACACTTGAGACAATTTTTTTGCCAAAATATGAAACCTTTTTTCCTGTTTTCATGTTGTTTTTATCTATTGGATGTACATTGAATGACGTTTTCAGAGTAATTTTAACTACAAATTAAATATGCAGTACCCTCTATGACAAATGAAGTAGATTTAAGATGTGAAGGCAGCGAAGCTGTGGATGGGCATGTCCAAACCAAACCCATTCAAAACGTTGTAGTTTCACACCTTGTTGTTCGTCTGTATTTTTTAAACTTTTTGCTCTATCGTTACTGGTTTAGCGAAATCTTTGGCGACAACGTTTTGTTTTGATGACATGGAAACTAGCTTACCTTCAAGTGTGCTTTGCAAGAGATGCACAAAATGAGAGTCTGTTGAATTAAGTAGTATCGGCTGTTAGTGGTGAAACTCAATGACCAAACCACGATGGCGGCGATGCACAACTGGGGGGAGCAAAATAAAAGAGAAGCAAATGAAAATGATGTAATTTTTTTATCCAAAAAAGGATGTAATTTTTTTTATTGTTTTGATGGGTTGAAATTAAAGGGAGAGGGGAATTAAATTTGTGGGACCTATTATAAAAGTACACTTCTCACTATGCATGAAAATGAGAAGGAAAAGGTATGCCTCATTTTTGGGTTTTAAATATTTTAAAATAAAATAAAAATTTATAAAAAAATAAAAGTAAATATTAAAAAGGATTAATATAATAAAAATATATTTTTTAATTAATAAAAATGTTTTTATAATATTTATTTAATTATCTTTTTTATTTATCCAAACAAGCAAAGAAAAATCATCCTACTTATTTTAGTTATATTTTAATAACACACCATTTCCAATCTATCTATTTTTATTTTCTTCATTTAGTTGGGATCTTTTCTCCATTGGTGAAAGAGGTCACTGAAGGTGTTAGTCTTGTTAGCGGTGGTGATAAGTCTACAAATATAAACAATGATCACGATAAAGAAAGCAAGAAAAGGAAGGTCTTCGAAGAATGAAAAATAAGTTAAATGAAAACATATTGATAGGGTTAACAATGTTAATGTCATTTTTATTAAATGTTATGATGATTTTGATAGAAAAGACAAACGTGAAACCAATTAAGTGAGTGGATTGAATGGAGAAAAAAAATCAAAAATGGTATAAATAATGCATAATGCTAAAAGACATGAATTAATGTGCGTTTGGCTTACTTGAATAACAAATTTTCAGCTTGACATTTTTTAGAAAGTGTGATTTTTCCGTTTAATGTGGTTCCCACACGTATTCAAACACCATTAGTTTGAGATAAGTAATTAGTAATTAATTAATAAATCTAAAAATTGAAGAGAGAGGTGATAAAGGGCAACAATCGAGGGGTTTATTATAAATTTTATAATACTGTGTTCAACTTTTATTTATAAAAAAAATAAAAATTGATAAAGGACAAGAAAAGAGTTGAATGGAGCGCGTGGGGTTTGTTTAGGTGTGTGTCAAGACAAGGCAGTGTGAGGGACAGTACGACTCTGGTTTGTTACGAGCGAGCAGAGCAGAGGTAAAAAATTTATAATAATAATGGATAAAGAGAATATAACTTTCTGTAGTTATTTTTTATCTGATCATTTTATTTTTATTTTTTATAATATAAAAATAATAATAATAATTAATTATTTTTAATTATATAAATTTTAAATTGGTCTATTAATTAAAGTTAGATAATTATTTATTAATCACTCTCTATTTTTATTAAATAATTTTATTTTTAAACCATTTTAAAATTTTCTTTTAACCTATATTTATTTTCTACTATTTTTTTGTATTATTATTTTTTCTTAATTGTGTTTATTTTTTATTTCTTATTATTCAAAAAATTTAAAGAGGAACGGTCTCCTAGTAAAAAATAAAATAAAAGAATTATTTATTTATTTAGTCCAATAGACTAGTACTAAATTACCAATCTCTGGGAAGTGAGTATCGTGCTGCGGTGTATAGAAAGAGAAAGAGAAAGATAGGGGTTGTGTCGGCTTGAAGCCAAACACGACCTTATCGGCGATCCAATTTCGATCTGTGCAAATCGTAAACCCTACCCACTTGCTTCTGCAATTCTGGTGGACTGGATCCATTTTCATCTCAATTCTCATCTCTCTTCAGTAAGTTAGGGCACAGCACACAATAATAATTCATTCTCTTAGAATGGCTTCCGCTGCGCCAGGTTTCGCTTCACTCTTTCACTTTTATTACTGATTTCATTGCTTCTTCCTAATATTAAATCACATATTTCCTCACATCTATCTAACTGCATATTCATATTTAGCATGCTATGCTCATGCCCTTGTTCTCTTTCGTTCCTTATAATAATTCACATTCAATGCAAATGCTGCTTCGATTCGACATGCATATCTGCTTGCTACCAAATATAAGTAAACACCACTAATAGGGCTTCGCCTCAAACATAGCTTCGTAATTGCTGTCAGTTGTGCTTTGCCTCAGCAAAGGCTCCCTTCACCCTTATCAGCTTGAATAAAATGATATAATCTAATAAGAAGTAGTTTTAGCATTTTTAAAAGCACTTAAGCCCTTTCATGTGTTGTTTTATAGGTGCAAACAATGATGCTTTATACAAGGAATTGTGGCATGCCTGTGCTGGACCCCTTGTCACTCTTCCGCGTGAAGGGGAGAGAGTTTATTACTTCCCGCAAGGTCATATGGAACAGGTATAACTTGCCTGGGCATGTTCTCTTAATTTCTGACTTTAATTGAATGAGATGCTTCTGCTACTACTTTTTTTTTTTTTTTTTTGTCTTGCTCCATACAATGTTTTGGTTGCTAGCTTAATTGTTTTGTTTCCAATTAATATCTTGTTGACGTTGCCATGGTTTACCTTACAATGTTTCTCATAACAATTTCATCTGGAAAATATTTGTTCTTTCTTGACCTTACTTGCTTTTTGGTCGGAGATGTCTTTGTTTATGGTATGTTGTTTGTTGCGTTTCAAATCTGCACAAATTGTGCTTGGTCACATACTCTATTGAATTGTTTATGCTTATGCTTTTGATTATTATATTGTCAGGAACCAGTTTCTCTTGTGATGGCATTTCAAATCATACTTCAGAAGTAACTTTGATCCATAATTCCTGACTTTTTTCTTGTTGAGCTTGAGCACAATATGCTTTTTGTTGTACTTGCATTGTAAATTTTTGTTTTTATCTTACATGTGTTTTTTTTTTTTTTATTTTATAGCTTGAGGCATCTATGAATCAAGGATTGGAGCAGCAAATGCCTTCCTTCAATCTGCCTTCTAAAATTTTATGTAAAGTGGCCAATGTTCATCTTCGAGTGAGTCATGATTTTCTTCTGCAATCTTACTGGATACTTTTGTGTTGATTTGGAAATTTGTTGTGCTTCACTATGATCATATTCTATGGTTAAATTCATCTTGATCATGTAGGCTGAACCTGAAACAGATGAAGTATATGCACAAATAACTTTGCTTCCTGAAGCAGATGTGAGTGTGCTCTTTTTCTTTGCTTGACATGGTTGTTATCTTTAAACATTTTCTGTTTTCAATTATCTCTCAACTCATTTTCCAGTCATATAGTTT
The DNA here is from genome assembly GCA_007407185.1 of Glycine tomentella. NCBI lineage: Eukaryota > Viridiplantae > Streptophyta > Magnoliopsida > Fabales > Fabaceae > Glycine > Glycine tomentella. Next base: position 226,728 of record PYAF01000595.1, read on the forward strand.
CTTGCCCATTTAGTTTTTTTTTTTTTTAAATCTCATTTTATGTATTTCTTAATTTTCCGTGTCTTGTTGGTTTAGCAAAGCGAGGTGACAAGCCCTGACGACCCTTTGCCCGAATCTCCAAGGTGTACAGTCCATTCATTTTGCAAGACACTCACTGCTTCTGACACTAGCACTCATGGAGGTTTCTCTGTTCTTCGAAGGCATGCAGATGATTGCCTGCCACCACTGGTTAGTATTTTTTTTATCATTCTGAAAGTCATTAGACACACCTGTTCATGATCGTCTTCAGTTGTCCTTTACTCTATAATTTTCGTGTTTTGTTCAGGATATGACTCAACAGCCACCATGGCAAGAATTGGTTGCAACTGATCTGCATGGGAATGAATGGCATTTTAGACATATTTTTCGAGGTATGTAGCTTGCTAGCCCCCCACCCCCAATCTTTGGACTGTTTATCATGTGAACCTATTAAGAGTGTGAATGTGTGATCGTTGCATATTTCTACAGATTGAACATGCCGAGTATGCATACTGCATTTGGAATATGCAACAATTTTTTCAAAGTAAAACAAATTTTAGGACTTGTGTGTTATGCCAAGCATGCTCAATAGATTTTTTTTTGTACAGAGTTGTAATTGGAAAAGGATTAGTTTGCTTTTTATGATATCAATCTTGTATGCAATGTATAGATACGTATCACTTTTTCACATTGCTAGTTGACCCATAGGTACTTAACTTTTCCTTACTGACAGAATAGAGCTTCACTTAGGTTTAATTTTTTGGAGTAAATTACACTAACCATCCCTAAGGTTTTGTGAAATTATACAGACTTCCCATTTTTTCTACCCCTACACTAACCCTCCTTAATGCTGTGTATGGTTGATGGGGGAGGGAGAGAAATATAGAAAAAATTGTGTGGGTCCCACACCTCCTACACTCTACTTTGATTATAAAGTTTATCTTCTATTTCCATCCTCTCAACAAAACAGCATAATTGTTTGAAAAACATTGCACGATGTTTCCCTTCAAGGGAGGTTGCTGTAAAAGTTAAAAAAGCAGGGTGAGTTTGTGTAATTTCATGAAACCTCAAGGGTGGTTAATGTAATTTACTCATGTTTTTTGGGGTTTGTGGTTCACTTTACTATTAAGCTTTTCAGTTGGTCTGTTAATTTTTTTTTCAGTTGAATGAATTTTACTCATTAGTAGCTTTTTCAGAAAAGGTTCTCTGACGTAAATCCTGACAACATTTATATCTTTGTGGGTTCGCAAGTGAATGCCCTGCTGTTATGTTATTGAATTGTGTAATATGAGATGAGATGGTGAGATTAGATTTGATGTTCATAATGTCAGCGAGTTCCTGACTGTGCAGAGTAATATGCAGGGCAACCTAGGCGCCACTTACTAACCACTGGGTGGAGTGTCTTTGTCAGTTCCAAAAAATTAGTGGCTGGTGATGCATTTATATTCTTAAGGCAAGTTTTTTAGTTGAAGTATTGTACCTTCCTCTGAAGGCACGACAAAGTACTTAGCATATTTTTCATTGCTTTTTGTTCCTCCTTGTTAGTGATTGTGGTTTTGTTTTTCTTGTATGCAATATTCTAGGGGTGAAAATGGAGAGCTGCGAGTTGGAGTTAGGAGGCTCATGAGACAGCATAGCAACATGCCATCTTCTGTTATATCCAGTCACAGTATGCATCTGGGTGTCCTGGCTACTGCATCTCATGCCATTGCCATGGGAACATTGTTTTCTGTATTTTACAAGCCCAGGTCTTGTTTTTCATGCTATGAAGTTATTAGTTTTCACGTTAATATTATATTATCAGTTCATGATGTTGTTCTTGCCCAGCTTTTTATGTTTTGCTAACGTTAATGATACCTTGAACTAACATAGAATTGTGTTTTGTTTGTATTCATACGTTTGTATGCCTGCTTTTGTGCAATTAATAGACAATTTTTTTATTAGTGAAATAATTTAACTTGATTGGGATGATATTTAAGTTTGCTTTTGTTGCTTTATTGAGATTTTCTGCTGACTTAACAATATTTATTTTATAGAACTAGCCGGTCTGAGTTTATTGTGAGTGTCAACGAGTACCTTGAAGCTCGAATTCATAAACTTTCTGTTGGGATGAGATTCAAAATGAGATTTGAGGGTGATGAAGTTCCTGAAAGAAGGTGCACTAGCTGTTGCTTGAAAATTTATTTTTGATTTTAGTGCGTTGTGCAATCTGATAAACTGACCCCTCCCCCTGAATACAGGTTCAGTGGTACGATTGTGGGTGTTGGAGATAATAAGTCATTAGTCTGGGCTGATTCTGAGTGGCGATCCTTAAAGGTTAGTAAGGCTTTAGTTACACTTCCAATTCTTTTTTCTTTTTTGTAGTTTGCACTCAATAGAATTCAATTTTTTTTTAATTTTCCAAGTATGTTTTAATTTTGGTAAAAACTCATAAAGCAGACATTATTCTTCCTTGTCTTTAAATTGGTTAAGAAAGGTCAATAATGATGATGCTTTGTTTATGGAACAATCTAGTAATGATATTTCCTTGATGATTGGATATATTAACTGGCCTATAAGGAAAGAGCTGTTATGGAAAAGAAAAAGTGAAATTAGGTGCCAGAAAATGGCTAAGATTTTGTTGCATGATGAGGGCAAAAGACAACATGCTGACGACACCTTGATAAATCACCAGGATTTGAAATTTATGTAGCAGCTTTTGGTTTATTAGTCTTATGATCATTTCAGGTTCAATGGGATGAACCATCATCTATTTTGCGTCCTGATAGAGTTTCTCCATGGGAATTGGAGCCACTTGTGTCTAACCCTCCTACAAACGCCCAGCCATCCCAAAGAAACAAGAGATTGCGGCCTCCCATTCTACCTTCAACAATGCCTGATTCTTCTCTGCAAGGTGGCTTGGGCATACCTAATTTCTCCATAAAATTGTGTTATCCACGCTGCTTTTACTCAATTTTTCTTTTTCTGTGCATCAGGTGTATGGAGATCACCAGTTGAATCTGCACCATTCTCTTATCATGACCATCAACATGGGCAAGATGTCTATCCATCAACCAATCTCAATTCCACTGCAACTGGTTTTCTTGGTTTTGGTGGGAACTGGTCTGCTTCCAACAAGTCAATATATTGGTCTACTAGGATTGAAAACTCCACAGAATCTTTTTCTCCTATAGCAGTTAAACAATTTGGAGAGAAGAGACAAGGGACTGCAAATGGATGTAGGCTCTTTGGGATTCAGTTACATGACAATTCTAATTCTAATGGAGAAGAAAGTCTACCAATGGTCAGTTTGTCAGGAAGGGTGGGTGATGATGGCCTCCTTCCATCTTTGGATGCTGAGTCTGACCAGCATTCTGAACCATCAAATGTTAATCGATCTGATATCCCTTCGGTAAGCTGTGATGCTGAAAAATCATGCATGCGTTCTCCCCAGGAGTCACAGAGCAGGCAAATAAGAAGTTGCACGAAGGTAGTGTAATTGTTTTTGTGTTGGTGTAAAACACCCTGCATTCCCTCCCCATTTTAATTTACAATACTGCAACATTGTTGGCAGTTGGCATAAATTTCTTATGTTCTAATTTAGTTGACTGTATGACAAGTTATATGTATTTCATTTTTGCATCTTCGTTTTACAGAATTGTATGATGATTTTTATAGCTCCTTATAATATGTTTTTAGAATCTATCTGAATTATTGACATTATCTGATAGTCGGTAATATAATGTTGGATATGAAGATCATATTTTATTCACACACTGATACACAATACAAGTTTCCATGGTCCAGATACACTACAAGTTCCAATGTTTCCATGGTCCACAATCTTTATCAATTGGGTTCATCTGGAAAAATATTTCAACATTTTCATTGAAATAGATTCCATAAATCATCATTAGCTAGAATATTGTCTTAGCAACAGTCATAAAAGTTTGGGGGCGAGCCCTGGCACAGCGGTAAAGTTGTGTCTTGGTGACTTGTTGGTCATGGGTTTGAATCCGAAAACAGTCTCTTTGCATATGCAAGGTAAAGGCTGCGTACAATATCCCTCCCTCTTACGTGCGCATAGCGTGGAGCCTCCGGGCAATGGGGTACGTAGTTTTTTTTTTTTTTTTTTTTAAACAGTCATAATATAGTAAGTAGCAAGGGTTAAAAGGCTTTTTTCTTTTGGACGATTCCAATTAAATTTTATTCATCTTGTTTTCCTTGGACTGGAAAGTTGTTTAGCATTCTCTGTTTGACAAGAGGGCAATCCCTGCGTAGTGTAATAAAATTATTTATGATGCAAGTTTTATATTATTCCAGGTTCACATGCAAGGTATGGCTGTTGGAAGGGCTGTGGATTTAACACGGTTTGATGGATATGAGGATCTGCTAAGGAAATTGGAAGAGATGTTTGACATCAATGGTGAGCTCTGCGGATCGACAAAAGAATGGCAGGTTGTGTACACTGACAATGAAGATGATATGATGATGGTTGGGGATGATCCATGGCTGTAAGATCATTTGATACTGGCATATATTTACTTGGACTCTTTATTGTGGCACAACATTTTGTAATTTTGTATGTGTAAATTAAATTCTGACTTGCTATTTTACTGCAGTGAATTTTGTAGCATTGTGAGGAAAATTTTCATCTACACTGCAGAAGAGGTGAAGAAGCTTTCACCCAAAATAGGACTTCCAATCAGTGAAGAAGTTAAACCCAGCAAAATGGACTCTGAAGCAGTAGTCAATCCTGAGGACCAGTCATCTATTTTGGGGCCTGGTTGCTAATGTCTTGGGTCTTCCAATATTTCAGTTGTTATATATACAATGCAACAGATATTGGCATGAAAGTAGGTAGTTGAACGAGAGAAACGAGTATGAAACCTGGCAAGCACTTCATCTTGGCCTATCGGAGAAACGAGAATGAACTTGGCAAACACTTCATCATTGCCTATAAGGAGCTTGTCATTGGTGTATTCTGCATCTATACTGGAGCAGCATAACAGCACCAAAGCAGAGGGCTGGTGTGGTATAATACTGTTTTATCTACCTTGAAAAATAGTCTTGGTGTATTGTGGCTTTTCTATTTCTTTCATAGCTCCGTTATCACCGAGTCTCGATCGCCCTTGCTTGTTCAGTTTTGTATTGGTTGCGAGCGTGCAGAAATGTCTATTGGTTAAATATCATACAATGTAGTATGCATTTGGAGTTTGTTTTTTTTTTTTTTGGTTCTTTTGTAATTCACTTATGTTGCATCTCTTTTCTGTATATATAACTTTCTATTATATGTACATGCTATTTAATGTATGTATATCGAGCCATTTTCCCCCCTATCATAGCTGTACACAATCTGATCTCAACCTTTTCTTTCTTTCTTTTTGCATGAATTAATGGTTGTTATAATGCGACGATTGAGAGATTGAAAATGGGGAATTCAAATATATAAAATTAGATACTAACCCATGCATTTGTACGGTTATAACAGAGATTATAACAGAGAGAAAGAGGAAATGAAATTAAAAAAACAATTATTATAAAAAGACTAAATTATAATTTTGATTTTTTTCGTTAGTTGATTGTAGTTGATCATTCAAAATTAAATATTGATTTTGATATAACATGATATTTATGTGATAAGAAATTAAATAAACTGAAAAATAAAGTGTATTGGCTGGAATTAACTCACAATCTTTTATATAATAATTGGATTTTTGGTGAGACATAGCCAAAGGATTTATAGGTGCTTAAAGATGTATTACAATCATTTGGAATTTTTTAAAAAAAGGGTGCATCCCACCTCCTGCCCTTGTTTTGGATAAAATTGAAAGAAAGAAAATTTCTAATTTTTTTTTTTTTTTAATTTTAGGTGGACTGGTGGGTTAATCTGTTTAATTTACCAATCAATTTTTTCAAGATTTAATCTTAAGTGAGCTAGATTGGAATGGTTCATTTATAGGATGTGTTGAGTTGGACAGGATCCAACAGGCTAGGTCAGTCTATTTTGACAGCTAAGGACATAGAAAACAAATGAGTTTTTGAAAAAGAAATATGTAGGAAAAGAGGAATGTGGAGAATAGCAAACCTCATTTGATTTTTGGCTTTTTTTTATTACTACATTACATTATTACTAGTATGAAGTATCTAGTATTTATTAGTTTTGTTGATGATAATCTCCGTCAGGAACTTGACTAGTCACCATTGGTGAGGTATCTCTCAAACAGGTTTTTTATCCATAAAACTCGAATCTAAGACCTTACTTAAGGGAATTAAATTCAATCACACTTGGACTAATGATTTGTTGAAGGTGATTTTTTTGTCATCGGTCAAATACTATGGGTGTCCTTCAATCTATTGGATCACATCCTAATTTCATTTGTGATGTATGATTGTCGTTAAACCCAATAAAAATTTGCACATGGAGAAAATCAAATATGAATTCTCTCATTAAATAGATCGTTCTTCCACATATGAACGCAACCAAACTTTACATTACACACTAGTCCTAGGGTTGTTGGAAAAGTGATTTTTTTTTTTTCCATTTAGAGGTCTGTATGTCATTTCTAAAATTTTAGAAAATAAATCGCTTCCTTTAAAATATTAAGTAAGGAAATACTTTGTTGTTTTCCAAATTGCATCTTATATCTCTCCTTTTTTGCACCCAACAAAAAATCTCTTAATTTTTTAGCTCATATTACACCCAAACCTCTTCCCTCCTAAACATCGTGTAATAATTTAATAGAAAATAAACACATACTGATCACATGACTTTTAATGAAAATGTGAGTATAATTTACTCAAAATAAAAATGCAATCACGATTGGATTAGGCACATGTTTGTCTATGCTTAACGTTCAAGCTTAATTTTGCCTTCCAAATCATGATTTTAACATCCGAATAACTTTTGGAGCAATTTCTTTTGCACACATGGAATGGAAAAGACTAGAAATTTGATTAAAACTGGGAAAAAATCATAATAAATAAATAAATTGAGAATGAGTGTACTGGATGAAATGTAACGTAAATAAGCTAGTGGATAGATAACGGTCAAATATTTGAAAACATACTAATGAAAATGTCTACTGAAGGCGCAACGGTGCATCTGTTTTCAAAGATGTTGTAATTGCATTGACATATTATATATGGAAATGCAAGGATAACTTAGGGTATCATTTGAAGCTAGCTTGACGAAAAACGTGATCAAAGCTGTGAAGAAACTCAAGTTGTGGTCCAAAATGAAAAAGAAGAAAAAAACCCATGGCCATGAGCATCATCCTTACTATTGCTGCAGCTGCTGTTATTCCTCATCCATCCAACCATCAGCTCCACCCTTACCTTTATCTTCATGGCATGATGTTGAATATAACAACTATGGGACATTATTGACAACCCCGGAGCAGACGGAACCGCAACCGCAACCACAAGAGATTGCCAGCCCAAACTCAACGTATCAGCAATATATGGTATCAGTTTCGGAGCCTGTTTATGGCATTCCAGTCCCTGTCCCGGTAATTCATACAGAAAGATCATCTGATCAATTTGGATGTCTTTTTAGCTTTGGTTCTTATTTGTTTGGCTGCTTATTTCCATGTGTCATACACTAATTCTATCCGGATATAAAAAAAAAAAGGAAAAAAAGAAGAAAGAAAAATAATAAAAATAAAAAGATAAAGAAAGAAAATAAGGAAAAAAAGAAAAAAAATATAACAGTTAAAAAAGAAAGAAAAAAAAGGGAAACTGAGAATAGAAAAAAGGGAAAAGAAAAAAATTATAAATGAAAAATATAAAATAGGAAAGAAAAAAATTATAAACGGAAGAAGAAAAAGGAAAAGAAAAATAATGAAAAAAAGGATGAAATATAATAGAAAAAGAAAAAAAAGGAAAGAAAGAACAATAACAATAAAAAGGAAAAGAATAAAGAGGATAGAGGGAGTGAAAAAATACTATAAAAAAGAGAGATATCGACACAAAAAACACACAAAAGAGACAAAGGAGACCCAAATCCCAAGAAAACAAAAGGAGTCAACAAAATTGTGTCATTTGGTAATGCAACAAGTGAAAGAGGAGTTTCCAAGTATCCTCTCATTCCTTTCTTCTTTGACTATTTTTCACACATGATTGAGCTAATGACTTACATAATTAGGAATTGTTGATGTACCCGTGTTTTATTTCCAAATGAACTTTGACTTTGATAAAATGTAATGAACAATATTGTTTTCATGAAAATTAAAGTTGATTCAACTCTATGTTCTATTAAGCATTCTGTGTAAAATTTGCAATGCTTCAACAAGTTATCTTTTACATGCATTCATGCATATTTGTTTTGTTGCATTGTTATGCATTGCTCATTACATTCTTTCCTTGAAATAAAAAAAAAGTAATCATTGTGCAAAGAAATACAAACATGCATACGACCGCATCTTGTCTTTCTTAAAAGTTTTGTGAAGAGCGAGAGTCATTTGGCTTAATCTGGCAATTGAAAATCTTTTAAATATTTATCGCCCTTGAAAATTCTCTTTTAAGAACCTGCACATTTTCTTTCATTTCTTCTTGCTACAAAGGCATGATAGACGATAGCAGCAAATACCTCCAAATCCTACATTGGGAGAATGATAGACACCACACACGAGCTCCAAGCGAACCTAGGGGCAGATAAAAATTTCATACCCGATAGGTTGAAAACCAGAAAGGATGGCCTAGGCAAAAGTTAGGGTATGTAAAAAAAGAAGAGAAAAAATGAAAATGAATAAAAAATAGAATAGAAGAAAACAATCACAAACGTTTGTTTATCAGAGGTTTTGTCCCAAAATCCAAACTATAAAAGTCTCCAGTCAAGATTTGAAATGATACATGGTCGTGTTTCTTCATCCCAAACACTAGTTTATCCTTTGTTACCCACTCTGAGCCAAAGTATAATTGTTTTCTAAAAAAAAAATGAGAAACCCTAGAGTAGGAACCACTACCAAACTAGTAGGAAGAGTGATGCAAGCAACACATGCATGAGGTTTACTAAACTCAAGATTGGACCCCAAATTATGTTAAAGAAAGCAAATCCGTCAAAGACGAACAGAGCAAAAAGAGACAAGTTCTCCAAATTTTGAGGAAGTCACAAAAGTGCAATGATGGATAATGCATAAGACAAATGGAGTAAAACTCAGCCCAAAAAGCCGAAATGAATAAAAGTACAAGCAAAGCGCTCAAGGTTCTTACTCTATACAACCCTAAAACATTTTTTGAGCCTACCTGACATTTTCTTTCATAGCCCTCTTAACCTCTGGTCACATTACAAGCTCAATAAAGCCCATGTAGATCAAGGAAGGACTAATTTTGCTTTTCATTTTGGATTATGGAATGGAACATGCACACACTTGTGATTGTTATTTGCCCAGGCTTTCCTCTCTCGATTTCGAACGTTTTGACACAAACTATGCCTCAATCGGACATTCCTATCAAAACTTATGACCTTTCGAAGTTCACTCAACACTACACATGCATGACACGTATCACAACCAGGTGAAACACGTCCAAATTGGGCATGTTTGACAGCCCCAGATTTCAAAATAGTTTTAAAATAATCCTAAATTTCAAAATATTTATTTGATTTGTATTATTTATTAAAATTTGCCTCATTCTCATGTTATGACCGTTCGAGGTTCACTCAATACTGCGTATGCATGACACGTGTCACAACCAGGTGAAACACGTCCAAATTGGGCGTGTTTAACAGCCCCAGATTTCAAAATAGTTTTAAAACAGTCTTAAATTTCAAAATATTTATTTAATTTGTATTATTTATTAAAATTTGTCTCATTCTCATGTTATGATCTTTCGAACGATCACCCGAACAGAATTAATGTATTTGTCTTTACTTATCTTTTATTAAAAATAAAAGATAAGTAAAGAGGGGCAGCTGTCATACCCTAATTCTATCAGGGTAAAAAAAGGAAAAAAAAAAAGAAGAAAGAAAGAAAATAAGAAAAAAGGAGAAAAAAAAGAAAATAAGGAAATAAGAGAAATAAAGATAACAAAAAGAAAAAAAAATATAACAGTTTAAAAAAAAGTAGTAAAAAGAAAGAAAAAAGAAAAGAAAAAAAAGGAAACTGAGAATAGAAAAAAGGGAAAAGAAAAAAATTATAAACGAAAAAATAAAACGAGAAAGAAAAAAATTATAAACGGAAGAAAGAAGAAAAAAGGAAAGAAAGATAACGAGAAAAAAAAGTAAAGAAAGATAATAAAAAAAGAAAAAAAGGAAAAAAAAGAACAATAATAATAAAAAGAAAAAGAATAAAGAAGACAGAGGGAGAGAAAAAACATTATAAAAGGGGGAGGTTTGGACACAAAAAAACACACAAAAGAGAAAAAGGATAGCAAAATCCAAGAAAATAAAAAGAGTCAACAAAGTTGTGTCATTTGGTAATACAATAAATGAAAGAGGAGGAGTTTCCAGATACCCCTCATTTCTTTCTTCTTCCCTATTTTTCCTTTTTTTCTCGCATTTCTCTTTGTTGTTATTTTTTTAAAATAAAACAAACTGTTATTTGCACCCTTAGCTTTTACATATGCACTCTCTACCATTTTGGGCCTAACCCATTTTTGTTAAGTGTGAGGCAAAAATAAAAAAAAAATCATTTACACCCTTTATTCTGCCCATGTAGCTTTTTTTTCCTCAATGAAAATTATACATTACTCGAGATTGCTTCAAGGTCCAATCCCTTAAACGATTCTCTCCGTTTTTTTAAAAAGTAAACGTCATTTCAAGGTCCAACGCCTTAACGACTCTTTTTTTGCGCGATTAAAACAAATCTTTCAAAAAAAATTCAAACCAACACATAAGTTATTTTCTACCAAAGAACTACGTAAATATGATTTCCTCATTGCACTTAGGGATACATAGGAGCGAGCGAGGACAAACCCCTTATTGACCTAAAAAACTAAAAAATATAAAATCCTCTCTTTTCTATAAATAATTTTTTTTTCTGAATAAACAAAAATAAAACAAACATAAGTCATGTTTTTAAGGGAAAACAAATAATTAAAAAGTCATTTTATTTTTAGCACACTCGATTAAAGGTTGTCGTCTTCGTGATAGACGTGTGGGGTGCTAACATCTTCCGCGTGCGTAAATGACTCTCAAATTCTTTTTCTCTCAAATCATAGACCATTTTTTATCTCTTTATTTTTTCCGACGTTATCCTTAAAGAAACATTGGTGACGATTTCCCTCAAATTTTCCTTTTTGAGAAGACTCTTTATCTTTATTTTTTTTATCACCGTCCTATTGTGACCAAACACGCTGCGACACCATGTTTTTATATCCGACAAGCAATTTGATTACCCCTTTCGCAACTCATGCAATACATGATCCTCTTGTTGATTTTTATGAACCACCCCAAAAGTTTAAGCATTTTTCAAGTGCTTGGAGATCAAATATAGAAACTCTAATTAGAGTAAAAGGTAAAGGTTGTAATAAGTACTAGTTGCATCACGTACATTGTTTAATCTTTTCACTCGATGGAGTAAAACCTGCTTATAATGTTTTTTTGCTTAATCTTAAATTTTTTTAATGTCTTTCACAATTCGTAATAATGTCTTATCACAAAATCATAATCTCTTACTATCAAAAGTATTTGAAAATTTCCAAGATATTATATTACTCTTATCATATGACATTGATTAAACAAACGTGTTAACTTCAAATTCGAAAAAGATGTGACAAATATGAAAAAAATTAGAAAATCTTTTCATGGTAAATTATCTTTTGATTCTAAATTCAAAGTTATATTTAAATATTTATGTATTTAAAATTTATATCTTATCTTATTTATTTCATCTAAAGCGTTGTACAATTTTACGGTAGCAATGTATTCAAATGAGATTTTGATATGGTATTATTATTTATTTATTTCCACCAAACTAAGGCAACCAATTTAAAATCATGTTAGGCTAAATCCAACTAAGTTTAAAACATGGGGGTAAGTATTTGGAAAGATACCCACTAAGCGAGGCTCCTGGGTCTCTTAGTGAATTGGAAGTATGGTGCCCAATGAAACTCGCTTTCACCAAGTATTCATTTCTTTTCAACTCATTCAAAAGTTATAATTGACAAATTTAAATGCTTTAAGATGGTTTCCAACAACATCAAGGATTCATCTCCCACTATAAAATTCATCCCATCAACAATAATACATTCACCATCAAAACATAATTCAGGTCAACAACGTGTAATTGCCAAATGTGGGTAATTATAATAAAACGATTGACATAGCTAGAAAATGGCTAATGCTTGTAGTTGTTTAGAAAACATTATAAATAGTAGAAAATACAATGTAAATTAGGTCTCCATCCAAATCAATCAATTTCATTTTTTTTCAATCATTTATCTTCTATTTATCAATTTATTTAATGTTTTTGTTTATCACCTTTTCTTTAAGTTTTTTTTTTTGTTGTTTTACTACTTTCCTTCACTACAATTTCATAGGAATAGTGTAACATAGAAACTTCACGCTATTTTATTTTTAGTTCTTATACTTTTTTAATTTTAATCCATATAAGTTAATGTTTTTATTTTATTTTTGGTCTTGTAAAAAAATCCAGTTTCAGTCCATGTAAGAATCACACATTATTTTTATTTATGGTAAAGGACAAACGATCAAGTTGAGTAGTAACGATGTATTTTGCATAGTTTCTTCAATTTCAATTATTCTTACCAATCCTTTTTCCTCTCATAAATCTAATTTAATATACAATATGAATAATTCACCATTTCCAAATGTCGGCGCAAACATCGCCATTGATTGCCTAGAAAAACACCATTGGTTGTGCGTTACTTATTATTAATTTTCATAGTCTACTTTGTTCTCACTCGTCCAATAAAATGAACATCATAACACACAAGCCTTACTTTTCTAAGCCATTTGCTATTTGTCATTAGTTGTGGCCTTGTGCCTGTGGATTAGCCTCCGTGGCCAATACAACCTATTTTAAATATGGGAACTACTATTGGCCACAACCATTTTTGCTTTTGGCCCTTAGCAAGGGATGATTATCCCGTTTTGCCCCATATGAATTTTCCCATCCCTTCCTCTTTCCTCCCTAACCCCCAACCACTCCATCTTCCTCTTCTTTCTTTTGCCTCCCTTTTCCTCCCAACCTCTTTTTTCTTCCTATTCTCCCTCTCCTTCCCCAACTCCTTTGAAGTGTTTTTTTTTTCCACATATTCGTGGTCAATAGAATCATGATTAGACGTCGTTAAAACAAAATCTCGATCTTGTTTTGAGAAAAAAGTAACGGAATCGCAATTTCATCGTGTATTTTGACACAACTCCATTACCTTTTATTTTGTTTAGAAAACCACAACGGAATTTCAATTTTGTTGTGTTAAGGTGGGTGCCAAAAAATAACAATGAAATTGTGATGTTGATGTTGTTTTTGGGGCGATAAAAATATACAACAGAATTATAACGAAAATACAATTTCGTTGTGATAAGGGTGGTACGAAAATGGTTGCATAGTAGAATTATAATTTTATTATACATTTTATTCAACAGAATCATAATTCCATAAAAAGGACAATTTAGAATAAAAATCAGCCCCTTGGTAGGAGCCAATAACAAATTGAATGGGGACCAATAATAACTCTCTTTAAATGCATCATAGACATCAAAAGCCATAGTAAAATGTGGAATGCCTAAAATCTGACACATGTTGCCGACCCTTTGATGTGTGTTTTTTTTAGGGCCCTTTGACGTGTTAAGTCAACTCAAACAATAAATCAGAATAAATTACTAAAAAATTGAGAGACACAAGGTTAGTGTAGAGATTTTTTTGTCAAAATACAAATGATGTAAAGTAAGAAAGGGCCACGTTGGTAGTTGGGCCACTTTATAAGGTTCATTATTCTACACCACCCTTTCGGGGTGTGCTTCATACACCATCATGTTTTCTCATACACCATTTTAATTTTTTATAATACCCAAAATGCCCTTAACAAATGAAAAAAATATATAAATGTTACGGTCAAATAAAAGAGCTGTGCTTGTCGGAACGCGGAGTGTGGTTGTTTCTTTTCACCATTCTTGAGCTAGGCATTGCTTGGAATCACCATTGGTGAGCTTTTTGGAGGTGTGCGAGCTACAGTTGGAGGTTTGGTGTCGCTGGAGAGGAAGCGCGGAGGTTGCCGTTGAGGTGAGTGGTTTTTTTAGCCGTACGGATTCGTTAATCCGTAATGTAATGGTGCATGAGCTATACGGATTACACAATCCGTAAAGGCCATACGGATTGTATAATCCATATAGAAAAAAGTTTAAAAATAAATTAAAAATGAAATTTTAATTGAAAAAAAAACTTTAAATATAAATAAGGACATTTGTATATGCGGATTGTGAATATTATGTTTTAAATGTACTTAAATTTTGTGTGTTTGTGGTTAATAATTTTTGAATATTTTTATTGTGTTGTCAGACCTATAAATTTTAATGATAATTGTGTTCAATGTTTGGATTTCACTCTAGTTTTATAATCACTTAAGGTGATGATACTCATTGTGTGTTATTATGAATAATTAATCTATTATGTATGACATGGATTCAATTCAGCATGACATGAAATGTAGTGATTAATGAAAGAGGATTATAAGCTGCTTGCAATAGATTGTATAATATCTAAGTTCAAAATTACTTTGTAAGTGAGGAATTGTTACTTAAGACAAATGGCTTGTCCCAATTCAGTCAGGCTTTTGTATTAAATGTTTAATGAATATGATTTTTGTGTGGAATTTTAATGTTAGTAAATGTTATCATTTAACGTGTATGTGTTTTTACAAGGTATGTTAAATTGGTTTTGTTTTGTTAGAATGGACAGCGATGAATGGATGTACGAGAGTATAATGGATGAAGATATTTACATGAATGAAGACATTGGACCAGACCCTGCTGACGTTGAGGACAATGACTGTTTTATTGATTGTTCTGCAGCGTTCCAAACAGATGAGGTGATTATGTTGATGACTTAAACTTAAAGAATAGGAATGTAGTTAAAGTTGTTAAATGAGTATGTTTGGAACATTAAATATGAATTATTCTTTTGTGTAGGTGTTTGAATCGCGTGATGTCGTATTGAAGTGGGCTCGTACTGTGGCGTCTGAGAATGACTTTGTGGCGGTTATCATGAGGAGTGACACCAAGACCGAAAAAATAGGAAGAACGTCATTTGTGTTAATTGGTTGTGAAAGAAGTGGAAAGTATAGAGCATGGAAAACACCAACAACCACAAGTAGTAGAAAATGCGAGTGTCCTTTTAAGCTCCGGGCTAAACCAATCGCGCGAACTGAAGGGTGGATGGTGAAGGTAATATGTGGTAATCATAATCATGCACTGACCAAGTCATTTTGTGGACATCCATATGCTGGTCGAATGACTGATGAGGAGAAAAGCATTGTTGCTGATATGACAAGGGTGATGGTGAAGCCCAAAAATATTTTGCTAACATTGAAGGAGCACGATGCAGATAATGTAACAAGTTTGAAACAAATTTACAATGCAAGATATGCATACCGGACGCGTACAAGAGGCGCTAATACTGAAATGCAACAGCTAATGAAGCTTCTTGAGCGTGACATGTATATCTATTGGCATCGATTGAAGGATGAAAATGTTGTGTGTGACTTGTTTTGGGCACATCCGGATGCAGTACAATTGAACAATGCATATCATATGGTGTTCTTGATAGACAACACTTACAAAACAAACAGGTATAGGCTACCTTTGCTTGACATTGTTGGTGTCACACCAACTGGGTTGACATTCTCTTCTGCATTTGCATATTTAGAGGCTGAACGTACGAATAATATTATGTGGGTCCTTGAACGGTTTAGAGGGATTTTTCTGAAGAGTGAATTTTTCCCTAAGGTCATTGTTACAGACAAAGATTTAGCATTGATGAGTGCAGTTGAAACCGTTTTTCCAGAAGCAACCAATTTATTGTGTAGGTTTCACATTGACAAGAATGTGAAGGCGAAATGCAAAACTTATATTCGCCAGCAGAATGCATGGGATTATGTGATGGAAGCATGGGGAAGTGTTGTGGACTGTGCTAAGGAGAATGAATTTGATGATCATGTTATGAAGTTTGAGGTTGCATGTGCTCCGTGGCCAACGTTCGTTGATTACGTTAAGAACACTTGGTTGACTCCCCACAAAGAAAAATTTGTGACAGCTTGGACAAACAAAGTCATGCATTTTGGGAACACAACAACAAACAAGTGACTTTCGCTATCTTAAATTATCACTCGCACATGTTTAAAGTCTTTAAAATTAATTGATAATATTGTAAACTGCCCATTGGACCTTGAAGAGGTTGCTGCAGAATAGTCTTGGTGATTTATGCACGATTTGGGATAATTTTACTGTCAATAACTCATATGTCAAACGAGGTCAGATAATTTTACTGAAACATGTTATCTGATATCCAATAATCAATGTACAATAAAATATATATTAAAGACTGGGCTAATCAAGACGCCTCCTCTGTGGTCGGAAACTCCGTCTAGCTCGGGTGTAGACAAGCCCATCCTCAGTCACGCCTCGAACATGGTGCAGCAGCTGCTCTATCATGGAGTATGCATCTGTGCCCTCTGTCACCATCCTCATGTCAAGCATATGCTGGAGGCCCTCTGCAACACGCTGGCACGCATGCTACAAATAAACAATAGAATTTGGTTAACAAATAGAACATGTGAAATGTAACGTTAAATACTTATGAAATAAACAATAAATACCAAGGCATGAAGTGGTCTCTGGCCATGTCCATCAGTGGGTGGCTGAGAAGAAGGACCATGTCCATCTGTGGCTGGATCAGAAGAAGGACCAACTCCATCTGTGGTTGCATCAGAAGGACCATGGGAATGGGTATGTGACGGTGCACGCTGTGGCACTGGTGGAATCTGGGAAGTCGCCTCCTCATACCCAGATGGGGTCATGAATGGATGGGAAATGCGGAAGAACCACCCCAGGTATGCAGGACCACAGTGACCTGGATAATCAACCAAGTCTCCGGTGTCCACCATGTGCTCTGCAAAGTGAACCCACCTATCTTCAATGTCTTCAAAAGAAGGAACATCTTCCACAGGCTGGGGTGGAATATGCTGAACATGGCCAAACTGCCTAAGCACCCTCTCAGGTAGATACTTAGTCA
Organism: Glycine tomentella; assembly: GCA_007407185.1. Taxonomy (NCBI): domain Eukaryota; kingdom Viridiplantae; phylum Streptophyta; class Magnoliopsida; order Fabales; family Fabaceae; genus Glycine; species Glycine tomentella. Next base: position 243,917 of record PYAF01000595.1, read on the forward strand.
CGTGAGGGCCCCATCTCAGGAAACCGGAGAATAAACTGATGGACTGAAACTCCCTGTGCGGCCGATGCTCAACGTACGGTGTCCAACAAATATCAGACGGTGTCAACCTATCTGTACGTCTACGATAGGTTGCCACCGGTAAGGCCTTCGCACTCGTCCATCTGCAGGATCGAGGCTGCCTCTCGTCGTACTGCTGGTCAGCAGGAACATTTCCTATAGTAGGAAAATGCTCGTATATCCAGCACTAAAAATTTAAAAGCATGCAAATCAGCAAATAATGTAAACAAAACACATAAAATAAGGTTTTGTAATTATACACATCAAACGATATCATTACCTGTAAAAGAGTGATGTACCCTGCAAGATGCTTCCCGTGATGTTGACATACGTAGCTCAAGTTCTGATACATTTGGATCAGAGTAGCCGCACCCCACGCGAATCCCGCAGAACGGTCAAAGTCTCGAAACGCCTCCAAGAATACCACAGCTATATGTGTGGTGCTCTTGTTGGCGAACAATGTGCAGCCAACAAGGTGAAGTAGATATGCCTTGGCGGCCAAAATCCACTGCTGAGCCTCGACCTTCGCGTAATATGTGTCCCGGAGCCATGATAGTCTAACATAAGGCCCATGACATTGGGATGTCTCTGTTGCAGCCTCCTCCACAGTGACATCAAGTAGCTCCACCAACAATGTCATTGCCTCGCCGACCTCCAGCTGCTCGAACGAGTCGAATGTCCCCATAACAGGGAGATGCAGCAGTGCTGACACGTCGTCAAGGGTCAACGTTATCTCGCCCACGGGCAAGTGAAAGGAACATGTCTCAGGGTGCCACCGCTCAACAAATGGGGATAGCAACCCCCTATCACCTGTCTCCACTGAGCATCCAATCAATGGACTAAGGCCAGTGGCAGCCACAAAGCCCTCTATCTCAGCTACAGGCTTCCCGAATTTAATGACCTTACGGCCATGGGAAGCAAGCTTCAACTCTGCACGATCCTGCATTTAACATATTATTTAAGGTAAAACATTAATGGATAACCAAATGTATGACGACATTCGACTATGTAATTCAACATGTGAATACCTCTCCAGCCCACACGCGTAGAGCCACATGATCGCGAAACCCAGTCAGCACAGATGAATCTTCCGGCCCTCCAGGGAAAGATTCATACACTGGGTCCATATCCTCGGTGACCGGATCAGCCGTCTCCACGTCTGCTTCTTGCACGGCAGGAACATCATCAATGGCAACACCCGCCCTACGACGACGTGCTGATGCAGTGAGCCTACGCCGCTCCGGGGCATGATGCTCATGACCTCTGCCATGTGTAATCTCAGAATCATCAGGAACTCGGCCAACAGGCCAACGCACTCCTCTTCTCGTCCTAGCCATAATCTACATCCGCAGTGTATTTCAGACATAACAATCCGTTCATATCATACAAGTGTCAACACTCTGTCAAAAAGTGTTCGACACTCAAATCTACATAACTTGGAAAGCTTCATCCTTTACTTTCGAAATTTACTTCTTATATTCAATCAAACAACTATTTCGATGAAAATGTAGACATACAAAGCATGTTCACATGCTTTCAAACCATACTAAATGAACTTAGATGTCTTGGTAAATATTAACAAAACTATGATCATATTGAAAAAATTTGAAGAAAATTGTGTAAACAATGGAGACCACAAGTAACTGTGCTAAGAGCATTAAAGTTTTCAAAAGAGCGATCAAAGTCAGCTAGCTGCAATAACAAGTTCTCATAACAACTTTCAAAGTTTCAGCCTTGCAATTACATTATCGTATGAGCCCATGTTACACAAAATTATGTTAATTGGAAGTATGACACAAGTAGATTAAGGGCATATTAAGTTTAATATACTTCTAGCTGCCATCATGTCAATGAGTAACAACATATTAAGGGTTCAACCACTGGAATTCAGAAGCTTCCTACATATTCAAGTCCAACTCTAATTAAAACCAACCAATAAATCCATTTCTAATCATATGTACACATGAAAATTAACTATTTTCACTAACAAGCACATATATTGGCTGTTTTTCCTTAATTATTTATATTGGCTGTTTTTCCTTAATTATTTTTCATTTTTTTTCTTCTGAAAAACCTTTTTTTTAGCAAATAGGCACTATACGGATTGATAGATCCGTTGGAATGGCACGGATTACACAATCCAGAAGGTGGATATGGATCCGGAAATCCGCAGGACACACACGGATTAGGGAATCCGTAGAGGCATCACGGATTAATTAATCCGTATGAGGTTTACGGATTGTGTAATCCGTAAACCCCATACGGATTAACTAATCCGTGATGCCTCTACGGATTCCCTAATCCGTGTGTGTCCTGCGGATTTCTGGATTCGTATCCACCTTCCGGTCATCCAAGTCTCCGTTCCGCCATTGCCGACCACCACATACCACCAAGGACAGCCATTAAGCACCGACAACCCACCACACACCCACACAACACGCACAAAAGCCTCCTTACACAAATGCACCCATTAAAACCCGACGGACTTACCTCACAATGTCGAGCCCACCAAACGCAGAAGACGATGTATCAACGGTCACCACCAGCTGTTCAACACTTCCAATGCAGCTGGTATCAACACTTGCAGCAATGGTGACGCAAGGAGAGACCAACAAATGGTGCGGGTGCGCGAACGGAGCAAATGGTGCGGGAAGGGAAGAGCCTAAAATGTTTTTTAAAATTAGAAGTGAAAGTGGGAAGGGTAATTAAGGAAATGCACTGTTTTATAATGGTGTATGAGAAAAGTTTATGGTGCAGGAAGCTCATCACCACCTTTTCCAGGGACTCGGATCCATATTTTGCCCCAATTTCGACTCTCCTTTGGTTCAAATCAACATGAAGCGTTTGGTAGACATACAGAGGGACAGGAGAATAGCGTAAACTAAATTAACAAATGGGTAGATAGAGAAAACAATTTCATTTTAATTTGAACTGAGAAAGTTTACATCACAAAACATTATTGCGCACTCAGATTATGAAAGATCAATTATTTATGTTGAACAGTGCAAATAGGAGGAATAAGAAACTTGCCCCCAAAACAGTGAAAAAAGAAGATCAAAAGAATGACATACACCGAATGGGATCAAAACACGAAGTTTTAACCCAGTGCGACTTCTTTAAATTTTAGAATGCAATCCAATGCTTTTTTGAAATCTTTATCTTCGAGTGCAATATTGAACCGACAGTATCCAGGAATTCCAGTCCATGACCCACTATTGATGCATAATCCAGTGGCTTTGAGAATGACAGTCCTGATATTAGAGTCATCGAGCTTTATTTCCTTAGTGGCACTACCGTGGCTTGCTTCACCTTCCAGTGAAATTTTCAGCTTAATAGTCTTGTTGAGATAGGCAGAGGGCTTGGCCACAACAGACACACCCGCACACGATTCAAGCACATCCCACCCACTTTTCTGAAGAACCTAGGGTAATAACCGCCAAAAAATTATTTAGCATTCTTTTAAGAAAAGGAAAAGAAAAATAAAAAAGAATTACAACCATAAATAAACAAATCAACTAATAAAATTAAAACAAATTTTTTAGCTGTCAGAAATTACCTCTTTCAAGCACTTGGACCTAGTTTTCAATATCTGTGTGTGTTCAACAATAGCATCTGATAGGCTTGATGGTTTCTGCTCTCTAAGTTCCAGCAATTTCTTTGTAGCATATCTAACAGTAGTATGAGGTTTGCTTAATCCTGGATAACTATAAAACGTGTCAACCAAAATAGGCTGGTTTAGAATAAGAAAGCCAAATCTGAGAATACCATTGAGCATCTTAAGAGACAGTCCTCCAAGAAGAGACACACAGAACGATGGCTTGATTGAAGAATTCAACTTAGACAAACACCCCTCTATATCCCAGCCACCCCAGCCTTCACAGTCAAATTCCAAACCAGAGGATGCAGTATCAATTATAACTCTTGCACCAAATGTAGCACAAGTGCTTAAAATTTCTACCATCTCATCGTTGCTATAAATTAAGCCAGTTGGATTGACTGTAGGACCAGAAATATACACCCATGGGTTTTTCACAGTCCCAAGAACTCCAGTGAGTGTCTTTTCTGTGAACTTAAAACCTACATTGACATCGGTAGGTACTGTCACTATGTCAGCTTTCAAAAATCTGGCTGACGAAACATAGTTCCCATTTGATCCGGCTGGAAAACAGAGGGTGCCACCTTCTTTAATGCAGCAGAGGACCAGCCTGTTGAAAAGGGCCTTTGAATTGTCAGCATATATAAATTCGGTGCTGCTATCTGTTGGAAAACCATAGTTACTCTTGACAAATCCTTTGATGCTTGCTGTGACATCAGTTTCAGATTCAGACATATTTTGTCTAGCAAAACTTTCAAAAATAGCTGCCTTAACAGGAGATGGAACAGGCAAGAAGATTTGATCAACGTCCATGTGGATTAGGGACTCATTCTCTACCCCATCAATAGATAACTCAGCATTACTAAGGACAGATGAGGCTGATCTAGCAAATCCTATCATATCAACTGATTTGACATTCTCACAGTTTCTCTGAAGGACAGGAGTTAACATTGAAGTGATGAGAAAACTTAATATGGGAATAAACTAATTTATGAACAACTGAAAACTGCATGTCCTAAATATATAGAAGAGATATCTTAGCATTGATGTTCACTGCATACTCCCCTTATAAGCAACAACAAGGAACTTCCAAATAATAGTTATCACAAGAAGGAACTTCCAAATAATAGTTATCAAAACATGAAGAACTAGAAAGTTTAAGGAGACATATTCTGCTTTCAGATGTCAATCTTACACATTGCTCTGACCCAATAATCAAGGCAAGTAACTTTCCAGATCAATATCAATTTTTGAAGAGTCATTAGCAATTAATCAACCTAGATCATGTATGTTGCAGAAAATTTTTTCTTAACTATCCTAGAAATTTCTAATGTCTTGGAGAATAAAGTCAGCATGGTATGGAACCTGGGTTGTCCTTTTTTCCTATTTAGGCAGCCATTACCAGTTAAGAGTCTGTTTGGTCCTCTATTAGCTAAATTCAGACCCTAATGTCCATAGCAGTTGGTGAAAACATCCAGCTAGTCCATGAAAGACTCTGAAACAATTTATAATATGAATTTGGGAAGAGGCAAAGTAACAGCAAATGGGGAAGTTCTCTGGTATAATTAGGTTCCTATGTCAAGCTTTTGTACATATTTTTTCTACAAAATCCTTTTGTGGTCCAAATATATTCAGAGTGCCACAATGAAGGAACCAATAGACATCAGGACCAATTTTACTTGATAAAAGCAACTTCAATTTTTAAGCTCAGAGGCAAATAAAAGTAAGAGACGGACCTTGGCAAGTGCACGCCGGTCGGCAAGCTGAAAAGCAAGAAGCTCATGAAAAATACAGCCATAATAGTACTGACTAATTAATGCAGTATTGCCTTCTAGTAATTCAACAGTTTTGGACAAGGCGTTAAAGAGGGATTCTTCTTCCGAAATGACAAAAGCTACTTCTAAATCTGGATAAACCTGTAAAACATGCATGTCCGTGCTATCAATAAGAAATTGTCAATATCAAGCCAAAACACAAGTCTACTATACGGACTCAGTAAGCCAAGAAGTTAACAGGCATTAGGGAATATTACCTTATTCTTTACCAGTCCACATATAATTGCTGCATGAGAGGGCAGAGGAGTTCCTGAAAGATACTTCAGGACCCCATTCGACCCAGGAAGGCTAGATAGCTCAAAGTGATCTGATATGTCCAAGAAAAGACGACATCCAATGTCTCTTGTTGTATCTAAAAGGTGCACAAAAGCTGAACTAGTAACAGCCTCAAAATGAGCAATCCCAGTCACCACCACTTTAGGCTTCAATTTCTTTATTAGTTCTATCATTAAGTCTGATTGCCGAGGGGCTTCAATTACCATCATTGTATCATCTAAAGAGTCTATAGTTCCTGCACTCTACTAGAAAGATAAAAATTGTTATGGAAAATGCAATAACCAAACCAAATTGTTATCAACACAGTACAGGGAAAAAATATTTGTCAGTTTTTAAATGTAATGATTCCTCGAGGTTTTAGAAATTAGAACCACATACTACTATGAGTTCATGTCATTTGATAAAAACATCCAATTCCATGATAATCACTCATAATAGCAACCAATACATGAGTGCTTATAATATTTGACACAACAATACATTTGGTATTTACAACTTCATGATGACAAAAATTAGCAGCTAACTTTCTGGTGACGATCCTCAACAAGGTCATCTCTTTTTCACCCATTGGTAAATATTGGCATATGTGATGTGTGGTGTTCAGAATTGCCTTATTCTGAGAGAACTTAAAGGTTGAGAGTAAGTACAGGTCAGGACAGTTTAAATTCATTTTACAAAATTCAAGGACAACTGGATTTCATGTCTGTCAACACCACATCACACTTTTAAATTCACACACCAAGAAAAGGAAGAGTATGAGTGTGGAAGATAGGGAAATAACATCAAGTAATAAATCTGAAAACAACGGATCATACTCTACTTTAAAAAAAGTGAATAATGATGTGCAACAAGCCCCCAATCGTTCAGTTAATAAATAGAACTTCCTGGAAGTTAGTTATATTAGGTCAACATACAACATCAACATCAACAACACCTTTAACCCAAGTTAATTGGGGTCGGTGGTAGATGAACCCAATGATAAACCGCAAATGAGACAAAAAGAGAAAGGGAGAGGGGAAGAAAAAAGTGAAAATAAGACAAAAGAGAGAAAAAATGGTGAAAGAAAGAAGGGAGAAAAGAAAAGGAAAAGAACTAAAACAAGGAAATGACTGGAACATAGAACTACTAATGGGTTTAACCCTCCACCAAGCTTATAACTTTTCTCCACTCCGTCCTAAGGCATACCGTCCGCCAATCTATATCAACTCCATTAGATCTTGTTTAACTACCTTTCCCCAGGTAAGTTTCGGTCGACCTCTATCTCTCTTTGTGTCGAGCTCTTGGTAACAAACTCTTGTTCTTACGGAGCATCTAATGACCGTCTCATAGTATGCCAAAACCACCTCAATCTATGCTTCCTCATCTTTTCACATACCGGTACCACTGATATCTTTCGTCGAATATCCTCATTTCTTATCTTATCCATCTTCGTATATGCACACATCCACCTTAACATCCTCATTTCTGCTACCCCTATTTTATGCTCATGTTGCCTATATGTTGGCTAGCATTCTGCTCCATATAGCATTGTCAGTCTTACAGTTGTTCTATAAAATTTTCCTTTCAACTAAAGGGGAATTTTGCGGTCACACAAAAATCCCGATGCATTCCGCTATTTCATCCACCCTGTTCTAATTCTATGATTTACATCTTCATCAATCTCACCACCTTTTTGCAACATTGATCCCAAGTATCTAAAAACATCTTTCAGGGGTACCTCTTGACTAAGTAGATGCACTGTGTCTTGATTACCATCTCTTACTCTCGAAAACTTACACTTCATATACTCCGTCTTGCTCTTGCCTATCGTAAATCCTTTAGACTTTGTTATGTACCTAGCCCCTGGCTCCCAATTTCTTCTCAATCTCCTCAGTAACCTGCACAGAACTTTCCTAAACAGCAGCAACAACAATACAAGGTCTATCCAATCATTTCTCGGAATATTCACTCTTTTATTAATTGCTCAAGTATCAACAATAAGCTGCAAAGTACACGAGATATCTCCCCTGAGATAATCTCTGAAACAGCCCTGGCTGTCAATCTCACAATCTCTCCCTTTCTTTCTAAACTCATTTTTTATTTATAGTTACAGCCTACCTCTTAACCCCTGTAACTAACTTCTAACTGCCTTATCTTTTTTAGTATATCTACGAGTAACTAATTTTCCTTTAATATCCCTTGTCCTCAAGGTGAAGGGCTGGAAACTGAGTATTGAGCTGTATAAAATCTTCCCATGAATTCTCCAGGTCCGGTAATCTCCACCATTTAATCAAAACTTCCAAGTGACCCGCCTGATTGTAATGTGTTCCCAACACAGTTTCGGGTTCCATAACCAATTCCATGTCCTCTGACAGCCCCTGTGGCCAAGGCTGAGGCAACACATTCTGACCCAAAACTGGCTTGAGCTGAGATACATGGAAAACATTATGTATCTTTGCTTCTGGAGGTAATTGGAGGCGGTAAGCCACTACACCAATCTGCTCTAATATGACAAAAGGCCCATAATATCTGGGAGCTAATTTCTCATTCACCCTCTTAGCCAAGGAACGAAATCGATAAGGCTGTAAGCACAAATAAACTGCATCACCAATGTTAAACTGCAGGTCGCGACGCTTTTTGTCAGCCTGTTGTTTCATTCTCTGTTGTGCAACAGTTAAATGGTCCTTAAGTTCAGCCAAAACCTCATTCCTATCTGCCAACAAAGCATCAACACCCGCATTGTGTATATTAGGCAAGGTTGTCAAGATCGCGAGTATCCTCGGAAACTCGTACGATCTTGCGATCTTTAGAAGCCTCCACGAGTGAACTCGGTGAGTGGATCGTAAACGCAGCGGATCGTTGGCGGATCGCGTGCTTACTTGGGTTTTGGACGGATCGGCGATCCGTGTTGATCACAGATGAAGAAGGAAAAAAAAAAAAAAAGGCTTGCAGGTCGGGTTAAGAGAGAAGGAAGAAGAAACGCTGTAATTTTGCAACACAATTCAGCAGCGGCAGCCATTAATGGATTTCCCTTCTATTGCTGGCTCATCCTCGTGCTTTCCTTCACGCTTTCTGTGGCCGCCGTCGCCAGCGTGGAAGCTGTTGAGCTTGGGCACTCGAGCCTCCACTCGTCTGCAGACTCTGCACTCAAGCCACGCACTGCGGACTACTGCTGGAGTATGGAACTCACGCAGCTGCGGGAGAAGTGAGACGCAGCTGCTGGAGAAGTGAGGGAGGTGCAAACACAACGAACATATATATATATGATTAGGAATTAGGTTTACATTTGGGCCACTTTTCTTCCTGTACCCCCTTTTTCGCTCTTTTTACTCCTCTTGCTCATTTTTTTTTCCTAATATGGGCCAGATACACAATGTTACTTTCTGCACCCCTTTCATTGTTTTATGCAGTTTCTATTTTACATATATACGTAACTCTTACGATCCGAGTTACGATCCTCAAGTTACAATCTTTTACCCCCCTTCCGATCTTCGTCCGATCCTCGAGTTTGACAACATTGATATTAGTGTAGTCCACTTCCACAGAACTGGTGGATCGCTACCATACAAAGCTCGAAATGGTGATATGCATGCTAAACCATGATATGAAGTGTTGAACCAGTATTCTGCCCAATGTAGCCAATGCACCCAGTCTTTTGGCCTTTGAGAACAGAAGCATCTGAGGTAAGTCTCTAAACTCCTGTTAACAACCTTTGTCTGTCCATCCGACTGAGGATGGTAAGCACTTGAAAATTTTAACCGAGTACCGCCTGCCTGAAACAACTCAGTCCAAAAAGAGCTGAGAAAGACCTTGTCCCCATCTGACACAATAGATTTATGGAACCCGTGTAACTTAACCACTTCCCTACAGAAAAGCTCTGCCACTGTCTTGGCTGTGTAAGGATGTAATAACGGTATAAAGTGAGTATACTTCGACAACCGATCTACCACACAAAAATGCAATCTCCTCTGCGAGTTCTAGGCAATCTAGTAATGAAATCCATAGAGATGTCCTCCCACACCTGTTCTGGAATCGGTAATGGTTGTAGGAGACCTGCTGGACTAAGAGATTGACTCTTATTCCTATTGCAAACATCGCAAGCTGTCACAAATCGCCTCACATCAGCCTTCATACCCTTCCAAAATAGAACTGCTGCTGCTCTCTTATATGTCCTAAAGAACCCGGAGTGACCACCGAATGGTGTGGAATGGAACTCGTGTAAGAACTTCTGCACAAAAGGAGAGTGAGATACTAACACCAACCTCCCCTTATACAACAGAGTCCCTTGCTGCAATGTGTAATGAGCATGAGCTGCTGGATTCTGCAACAATTCCTGAATAATGACGCGATATGTATCATCAGTTGCAGTCTCGTTAGCCACTGTCTCACCTTTAGCCCACACCCCTCCAGACAAAGCTGCAAGTTGAGGTTGTCGTGAAAGAGCATCAGCCACCTTATTCTCGATCCCTGGCCTATATTCCACTTCAAAGTTGAATCCTAACAATTTGACCAGCCATTTCTGTTGGTCTTCACTCACTACCTTCTGCTCCATTTAAAATTTGAGGCTCTTTTGGTCTGTTCTAACTCTGAACTTCTTTCCCAACAAATAATGGCGCCAACGCTGTACCGCTAAAACTATAGCCATCAACTCGCGCTCATAAATGGACTTTGCTCGAGCTCTAGTAGACAAAGGCTAACTAAAAAAGTTATAGGGTGTCCTTCTTGCATTAAAACAGCTCCCAAACCAGATGATGAAGCATCTGTCTCAATGCAAAATACCTTATCAAACTGAGGAGCTGCCAATACCGGAACCGTAACCATGGCTTCCTTCAAAGCTACAAAAGCCTGTGATGCTACCTCCGACCATTGGAAAGAATCCTTCTTCAATAACTGATTCAGCGGTGCTGCAATTGCTCCATAATTCCTCCCAAACTTACGATAGTATCCGGGTAAACCGAGAAACCCTTTTAATTCCTTTACATTCTTTGGAAAAGGCCAAGCCACCATAGCCTCTACCTTCTTAGGATCAGCTGAAACCCCTGCAGCTGAAACCACATGACCCAAATACTCTAGCTCCTGTACTGCAAACAAACATTTTCTCCTATTAGCCACTAATTTGTGCGCTGCCAGAATCTGTAATGTCAACTCCAGATGTTGTAAATGCAATTCCCAGGTTCTGTTGTATACCAGAATATCATCAAAGAAGACCAGTATGAACCTCCTCAAGTGTGCTCTAAAAATCTCGTTCATCAAGGCCTGAAAAGTAGCTGGGGCATTAGTCAAACCGAACGACATGACTACGAATTCATAATGTCCGTTATGTGTTCTAAATGCTGTCTTCTCAATATCACCAGGCTTCATCCTAATTTGATGGTACCCTGATTTTAAATCCAGTTTGCTAAAAAATTGGGCACCCCCAATTTCATCCAGGAGTTCATCTATAATGGGCATGGGAAATTTATCAGGAATTGTCACTTTGTTTAATGCTCTGTAATCAATACAAAATCGCCATCCTCCATCCTTCTTTCTAACCAACAAAACAGGGCTGCTAAAAGGACTTATACTTGGTCGAATAATCCTTGCTTTCAACATTTTATCAACTTGTACTTCAATTTCATTTTTCAAAGCATGAGGGTACCTATAAGGGCGAATGTTAGGGGGTTCAACCCCCTGTATCAGACGAATACTATGATCCTGAGACCGCTGTGGAGGTAGAGGAAGTTCCTCAGTAAACACTTCCGAGAATCGTTCTATAATCTGACTTACTGGTAAGGGTGTTTGCAACTTCTCGCTTTCCAAATTCGACAATTCCACCCAAAAGCCCTGCCCTCCTTTCCGCATAGAACGTTGGAAACTTTGTAATGAAACTTCCATACTTCGTAGAGATGGTTCACCCTTTAAGATTACCGATCACCCTTGATATTGGAACTTCATCAACTGAGTACTCAAATTAACCTGCACCTCCCCCCGGCGAGCTAACCAATCCACTCCAAGTATCATGTCAACATTTCCCAATTTCATTACCAAAAAATCCTGTTCAAATTCTGCATTATTCAAGATGAAATGTACCTGTTTACATACACCCAACGTACGAATATTAGTGCCGTCCCCCAATGTGATAACACATTTCTTGGGCTCCAGCGTTAACTGCAAACTCTGCCATAATGCCTCGTCCATAAAGTTGTGCGTCGCTCCTCCGTCCATTAACGTTAATGCTCTATGACCCCCAACTCTCGCAAACAGTTTTAACGTTTTTGGAGAATCAATTCCTTGTATTGAGTGTGCCGAAAGTTCCCCAGTTTCTTCCTCCACAATTTCGATCGTTTCTCCATCAGCTACCCCTTCGAACAGCTCTTCCGTCAAGTCCAAATCTTCGTGCACAATCATCAATTTCAATTGATGAAATGCGCATCTGTGATTTCTATCCCATTTTTCATCGCATCTTGCACAAATGCCCAATGCCTTCTTTTCTGCAAATTCTGCGTTTGACAAGCGTTTAAAGGAATTCATTTTCTTCACTGTATCGGTACCACTGCTCTGGGAACTTTCCCGACCATTTGAGTCTATGTGTGATGCAGTATTAGGCTGTATCTCATTGTTGGAGTTGCTTCTGCTCTTTCCCGTTTGACTATTGGGCCAATTTTTACTCCCATGTGCACTGGAAGTTATAAAAGTGGACGCTCCAGACAGTGCCTTATTACGGGCTTCAATGGATTGGGCCAAGTCCATCAACTGGTCCAATGACCCAGGGTTGTGCATGTCTACTTCGGCCCTCACACTATCCTGTAAACCAGCTAAAAACATCCCCATCAACCATAGATCAGACGGTTGTGACACCTCAGCCACCAGATCTTCAAAACGGTTACGGTATCCGATCACCGTCGACGTTTGCTTCAACGTCTTCATCTCCTCCTCCGGCCTCCGTCGTTGTCTCACCGTAAACCGTCGTAGCAGATCCCTCTTGAACTCATGCCACATTGTGAACAAACGCGTCTTGGTCCGATATCGAACCCATTTAACGGCCTGACCTTCGTCGCAAACTGGTACTGCGGTTAATCGATCCTCCTCCAGTATATTGCTCAAATCAAAGAACCGTTCAATTCTCGCGATCCAATCTTCCGGATCTGATCCAGAAAATACAGGCACCTCCAGCCTTCGAATTGGATTATCCCGCCTCCGCCAGTCATGACGACTTTCTCCTGATCGGCAATCTTCGCCACCGTCGTAGCCACCTGCAGCTGAGTACGATGGTCCGGTATCATGATTTTTTCCGGTGGCTGTAATATGTTTCTTTAAATCCACCATCATATTCCTGATTTCATCTATGGAATCCTCCAAACCAGTCAATCGATTTTCAAAGCCATAAAAACCTTCTTCCACATGCTCTAGTCGCGAATTCATGCCTTCCATCCTTGTCGGCATGCAGGATCGGTGAATCTGATACCAGGTTGTTATGTACCTGGGCCCTGGCTCCCAATTTCTTCTCAATCTCCTCAGTAACCTGCACAGAACTTTCCTAAACAACAGCAACAACAATACAAGGTCTATCCAATCATTTCTCGGAATATTCACTCTTTTATTAATTGCTCAAGTATCAACAATAAGCTGCAAAGTAGTACACGAGATATCTCCCCTGAGATAATCTCCGAAACAGCCCTGGCTGTCAATCTCACAATCTCTCCCTTTCTTTCTAAACTCATTTTCTATTTATAGTTACAGCCTACCTCCTAACCCCTGTAACTAACTTCTAACTGCCTTATCTTTTTTTAGTATATCTACGAGTAACTAATTTTCCTTTAATATCTAAGTATCCATCAGACTCCAAAGTGTTTCTCCAAAATTCCAATTTCCTATTAACACCATCTTTGGTCTCATCAATAAGCACAATATCATCTGCAAAAAGCATACACCACGACACTTCCTCTTGAATATCTTTCGTTAGTTTATCCATCACTAAGGCAAAAAGATAAGGACTAAGAGCTGAACCTTGATGAACACCTACCGTGATAGGGAAATACCTTAATGTTTCATTACAAGCTTTCACACATGTGGTAGTCCCATCATACATATCCTTGATTGCATTAACATACTTTAATGCTACCTTTTTCTTCTCAAGAGTCCACCATAAGACTTCTCTTGAGACTCTATCATATGCTTTCTCAAGATCTATGAACACCATATGTAAGTCTTTCTTTTTTTCCCTATACCTTTCCATTAATTGTCTCATCAAAAAGATAACTTTCATGGTACATCTTGGCATAAATCTAAATTGATTTATGGAAACCTTGGTCTCCCTCCTTAGGCGATGTTCGATAACACTCTCCCACAACTTCATAGTATGGCTCATGAGCTTGATGCCTCTATAGTTTGAACAATTTTGGATATCTCCCTTGTTTTTGTAAATAGACACAAACATACTTTTCCTCCAAGCATCTGGCATCTTATTTGTATGAAGAATCATATTAAAAAGATTGTTCAACCATTTTATTGTCACATCTCCCAAGTCTCTCCACACTTCAATAGGGACGTCAACAGGTCCCAAAGCTTTATTATTCTTCATCCTCTATAAAACCTCCTTAACTTCATGTGTATTAATTCTGCGCACAAATCTTCTATTCAGATCATCAAAACGTCCTTCAAATCCACCTCACTCTTGTCGTCATTCCCATTAAAAAGTTTGTTAAAATTGTTCCAAATCCACCTCACTCTTTTCGCCATTCCCATAGAAAACTTCCTCCAAATCCACCTCCAAGTTAGTTATATTAGGTCATCACCTAAAATTGTTTTCAAATGGCAGCAAGTTAATTTATTCTAATTTTGAAGAAAAATAGATATTTAAAGCTTCATCTGGCAGAAGTCAGAATTATAATTTACACTACATCTGTCTAAGCGGTCCTTTTGTCAATCAGTGCTAAACAGAATGATGGTGCAATTTGGATCTGTATGTGGATACATGGACTACATTACCTATGCAAATATATTTTCCCCTCCCCCAAGAGCATGTTTTAAGAAGTTATATTCTCACCAGCAAAATTTTACATAAAAGTCAAATATGCACGCAGTTTCATTTCTTTCTAAAATATGTTCCTCGAAAAAGGAACTTTTTCTAGAAATGATTCTTGCTTTAGAAAAGTATTAACAGCAAGTACAACTGTTCACATAACTGCATTTCTTCAACACATTGGGATAACAATACAGACAAAACAGAATATTAATGAAATTCAAAAAAGATCAAGGAACGCTATTCCATACCTCCAGTGCTGAAGATGTTAACCATTGCCTAGGTAAGTGTCGAGTCAAATGTTCATCAACAATTGCAAGGCGAGGTGAGAACAAGCGAAGAGCATTCTCAATTGCTGCAGTCCTTGAAGGAAAAATGACAACATTCTTGCACAAGATTGCAAAAGATGAAGTCAATATTGTAATACATTATACGGACCAAACAAATAAACTATAGGACATGTAGTTCCCAATTTACTAGCTCAAGTAGAATGGTTCACACATAACATGTTATCAGCAAAACTGAACAACTTAAGGAGAACTATATACATATATATATATATATATATATTCTCTTTTCATTGTCTATAAAATTTTAGGACTTAAGCACAAGAGGAGAGACCAACCCAAAAGATGTCTATAAAATTTTAGGACTTAAGCACAAGAGGAGAGACCAACCCAAAAGACTAGCTCATTAGGTGGGAGAGCCTCATGGCTTAATTACCACATCAAGTCTTTTATTTACTTAATTTAGGTAGGACTCTTAACATTGTCACCCCCTTTAAGAACCAACATCCACAGTGGCTTTCACTATATAGACATTGACCCAAAAGCAGCCTTTTGCCCTTTGACTGCTTCACTCACCTATCAGTATTCAGTTTACTCTTTAGTCCAACCTATAGGTAGCCCTTTTTGAATCTAGACTCTCGAGAACACAAATTGTTAGGACTTAAGCACAAGAGGAGAGTCCAACCCGAAAGACTAGTTCATTAGGTGGGAGAGCCTCATGGCTTATGTACCACATCAAGTATTTTTTTCTACTTAATGTGGGACTCCTAACATAAAACATTAATAATGCTCTACGGGAAGCATTTGCACCCATTAATCAGAGCAGGTACAGACATATATCCCATTGCATCTTTCCAATCTACATCCAATAATAGAAAGAATTTGTTCACTGAAATACCAGGCCTTAAACTGAATGTTGAATGAATTTTTTGTTACTTCAAGTGGGCACTCTACCATGAGACCGATTTAGAAATAAAGCCATCTTTCTTCTAGCTTTTCATCTTTGACTTTGCCATTATTTCTTTGTGGAATACAAATGCTTTTTTTTAGGACAAATTCATATAAACTAGAACCAACATATCCTATTAGTTTTTTTGTGCTTAAACTTAAAACAGATATTAAATCAGAAGTGCATGCAGGATTTGACAGCACTTGAACTGTAACTTCAATTATAATTGATAAGTGACTCGCATATTGATGTAAGGCATTATTAGTCTTGATAGGGTTCTATTGGGAGAAGAGTGAGCTAAACGCCTAAACCTAACCAATGGGTTGGTCCTTCTGGTGTAACAAACCAAGAAAGGAGAAAGTTGTTAATAATTTTGGATTTAAGATTCAGAGAAAAGGTCTGCCATACAATAGCTGAGGCTTATTTTTCAGGTTACAAGACTTGTGGCTCACACCTCTTTAAGAATTTCCAATAATAATTTTTAAACTACAACTTTGTAGGAAAACTTATTAGAAAGCAAGTTAGAAGTAAACAACCACCATAACATAATCATAGACTCTTACTACAAGCCCATGCCATTTAACGTCCTTAGACTAAAATAGTCTTAAAAAACAGATCTGGCCCAAAATACTAACCTTAACCAGATGTTACAAAAATTAATTAAATTTTTGGATATTATAAAAGTAAGCCTGCTACTTAAGATTTACTTTTCTATTGCTTGTACATCACATATACTATCATGCTCATTCATTAATTAATTGAATTTTGCCTGAATGCAATAAAGAACTGTATTTACCTGATAGCACTCAAACAGGAGATATTTACAGTAGAGCTTAGTGCACATTTAAAATCTAATGAGACATCATCTTAAACTATATGTATCTATGTGTATGCAAGTTGCATTAAGGCTATATAATTAATATAGCACTCTATTCTTACATCGGAAGTGAGTGGAATATGGTGATAAGTCTTCAAAAATCCTGCTATGAGATTACGAAAATGTTTGCTTCCAGCTGGTGGCTCATACAGAAAATAAGAATTATTTTTTAGTCTTCTTGCAAGATAAGCAAGGAATGGAATCTTCTCATCAGCAACAGAATCGTCCTCAAAAGACAAATCGAGGGAGCTGCTGATATCTTGAAATCCATGTTTTAGAAAATCAAAAATAACTTTAACCTGTCAGTATACAAATGACATAGTGCATCAAATTTCCTCCATGGCAATAAATATTCTTGCAGTGAATTACCAAACTTTACTGAAGTACCCCACCTGGTTAGGGTGACGAAGTTGACAACTGTATACTGATAAAGCATGGGAAATGCTGCCACCAGACTTTCCGTAAGTCCACGCAGTTCTCGCACAAATAGGCTGATCTCCAGAAAGTCCCATAAAAAACTCAAAACGGTGTGGGCTGTTCTTCTCAATCTCAACTAAGGCTTCAATATCGGTGTCACCAGCCTGTACCAATAGATCTCAGTAAGATAATACTAACATTGTAAAAATCACATGTAGTCGAACTATGGTTACTAACCTGAAGGATTTTAGTTTGCCAAAGCTTTGTAATGCGAAAACCTCGACGTTCAAACAATCGTTTGCAAACACCTTGACCTGGGCGGCCTCCCATATTAAAGATCATAATTCCAGTTGGTTTGATTACTGCTATCCCCTCCTCAACTGCCCTAGCAATTAAACCTAAGCCAAATTGGTCCTCCACAAAACCCTAGATGCAATAAAAGACGAAATAAATGTGAGAATGCTGCATGCATGTCATAAATAGGCAGAAAATAAGGCAATCGAAAGCATTTCTATTTTGCCAAAATATCCGTATCATCGGGTGAACCAGGGACAACTTTTATAGGTAAAAGTGTTGTCTAAAGAATAAGGATATTCTCGTGGCTTCACACATAGGAATCTTAAATGAGTATGAAGTAATAGTGTAATACTTCAGCTATCACCAGAATATAAAAGTTACTGAGGAAACAATATCATAGCTAGGTGGGTAGTTCGTTTTAAGAAACACAATGCCAACAAAAAAAAAAAAAAAAAAAAAAAATCTTTTTTCTATTTCATTTACCCTCTCTTTTGCAATTGGTGAGGTTCAGATTTGGCGTTTCGTATGAAAACATGCAGGAGATAAATAAAGTTCCAAGTAAACAACAGGTGACCAATAAAGAAAGGATCTTATTTACCTGAAGTGCGCAATAATTACTTAATGAATGCAGGAATTCCTCGCTTGCATTTTCTGTTATCATCTTAGACATTGCATCTGGATTTGGATTAAGAATCTACAGGGAACCAATCAATAGAAAATTTGTATTAATCAAACGATGATGTCAAAACACCCAAGGATAAACCAATTCATTAAGACTTATGACTACTAAAAAAGCTAGTTATCCAAGGTGTATATCATTCATTGCAGGTCCATAATTAAGGTTCATGTTTTATGAAGCAAGGAACACACATCCAACCAACACAACTGTTATGACTTATGAGCCAAATTTTGTAAATAATTTGGTTTATAAAGTTGCTGGTAAGAGCTACCGGTGCCATCAACAACCTTATCTTTGGTACAACTATCAAACACCTTTATCTGCTTCTAGAAACACTGTAAAATAATCAGATGAGCAATCTAATTATGAAGGTTTCAAATCAAACTCCAAGGTTATTACTTTGCTCCATAAAAAAACTAAAAAGTAAAGGTAAAAAGCAGCACCTGACACAGCCTAACAATTAAGAACACAAACAATTACAGGAAAAAAAAGATATAAGCATCTGAAGTCCTATTGCCATAATCTATTTTAAAAATATTGCAATTCAACATCACTCAAAAAGAGAATCAAAACATATAATACCATAATTCAAAAGTTTTAGAATTTAACCTCAAAAGCATTGGTTTCTCACTTAGTACATAATGTCATCTTAACTACAGGTAACTGTAGAATCTTGCAGGAACTTGGTTTAGATATGAAATTATTCACATGTTTTCACCCAACAACTTAATTCTCTTGGGATGGTTCATTCATGACATGGTATCATGGCCTCTATAACCATGTGGGCCAAAATTTGATTCTTGATTCCCTAAATAAAAGTTAAATTCCACTACAAGGTTAGGTGAGCATGTACATTGTCCACACTTCAAGCCCAAACGTTTCTTACATTAGGTGGTGAGTTAGTTATAAAACTGTGAATGAACACATCCCTTGAAGAATAGTTTTGATAACAACCAACAAAGAACTGAACATCGTTTTTTCTCAAACACCTTCAACTCCATCCATTTAGAACCATTGGAAATAACTCAAGTCCAACATCAGCTAGAGATAGTGTCGAGATAGAGTATAAAATAGGGTGTAACCCTCACCTTACAGGCTGGTCTTGTAAGGTTGAGTTAGGCCCAAACCCACATTATCAGAAGAACATGTTGTAAGGATCCCATGGTATGGACAAAACGGCTTAGATAAAAAAGAATTTATTCGCAAGTTTTTAAAAACTCAATTTTTCTTAAGATAAACTGTTTTAAATTAAATAGTATTCAAATGATTTATTGTTAATTTAGTCAAATGTTCTATGAAATTTACAAGTTGAAAACAGTCTGAAGCCAAGAACAGTAAAGTCTTACAACTGTTTTGAATGAGCCGTGAACTTAAATTCTTTTTTACTTTGATTTTCTGTAAGGGTAAGAATTAAAAAATCCTTATTGTGCTGTGGATTTTCAGGGTGAGATGACGACACTGGCTTTGTAATTGCTTAATGTTGTACTGCTATGGTTATTAATGGATAAATCTTGGACTTTAGCTTACGGATAGGACATAGGTTACAAAGTGATTGATGACCGAACCAAGACAAACACTGGTGCACTTTTTTCTATCTCAATGAAAGGCATACAACTGTGCGTTGTGGAATTACCTGAGGTATGCATCCAACAATTCTTTCAAGTTGAATGTCTTTTTCCCTGCAATAGGATAGAAGATCAGATTCATGGAACTCTACCCTATCCAGCAAAGTTTTCTTCTCCTCGTCATAGATTAGCTGGCCATTTTCGTCTAAAGCATTCAAGTACAAGTTTATCCAGGAAACCTTCACCGCTCTAGGATTAATATCAAGGCCATAGACCTGCAGAAATTAGTTGTACGTGTTATGGCCAGGAAAGGGGGGAAATGTTAGGAGATGAGAAGAGTGATTGAAGGAAACCTTGGATGGTAACCACTTCTCGGCAATGGCAATGGAAATCCAACCATTTCCGCAACCTAACTCGGCAACAGTCCTCTCCTGGAAAATGGAGTCTGGATGTCTATTAATCCCTTCATAAAAAGTGAAGGACCAGTCTTCGGGGAGAAAAATGCTTGGAATGACCATCATGGTCAATTTGTTTCTGCCGTGATGTCCTGCAATGCAATGCATTAGCGAGACAATAATAGGTAAAGGCAATACGTACATACATACCCTCGTATTGGCCCAAGGAAACATCTTCGATGCGAAAATGGTAGGTTTGAAAGCATTGATCGCAGGAATCCTTGGTGGGAAAACGCTTCTGAAGGTGGGAAAGAAAGATCCGAGCCTGAGAACGGGTCTCGGGATTGTCTAGGCGCTCCAGCAGCGACCGCAAGGAGGCGTAGGCAGCGTCTCCTGACTTCTTGCACTGCACCAGGAACTCATCCACCGACATCCAACTCATTTTTCCTAATTCCTTCTTAGTTCTGAGAGAGAGAATGAAGGAATAATAAAACAATGAAAGAGTTAGGTAGAGGCGTGCGAGGCGAAAGAGACTGTGAATCTGACACTTCCCATTCCTACGACCTTTTCTTTTCTATGGCGTTTAACTTGTGTGCGTACACTAAATTTAATTTTTTTTAAGAGACATTTAATTTAATCATAGATTATAGATTCAGATATTAGTATTTTTTATTTAAAATGTTTAACTCGTGCACGGATGTACATTTTTCTTTTAAAAAAAATTAATTAATGTTTAATTCGTGCATGTGCATACATTTAAATATTTTTTTAAATATTATATATATATATATATATATATATATGTATATATATATATAAGTAGAAGTGAAGATATATAGATAAATAATTTTTTTTACAAAAACCGAAAATTATTTTATACTAAAAAATGGTAAACCTTTGTATTATTTTTCTATCAAAAACTAATTTAAAAACTAAGTAAATCTTTATTTTATATTTTATAATTGAACATGATATAGAAATAATTTTATTCATCAGATATTTTTTATGTGATATAAAAATTTAATTTAATGTCATAATTTAATAATTTTGCCTAAGATAATGTTGACAATTTTTTTAAAATTCTCTAATTAGTGCAAATAGTGAAAAATATTTGTGTGAATTAAGATTAATTAATCCATTAAAATTGAATCTTGTTCTTTATTGATAAAAGGAAATTATTTCCATCTAATTTTACAATTTTTCGTGTTAACTATTTATATTTTCTTTTCAAGAAATTATATTCTCCTGGGCATTGGCACTTAAAAGGTGTTATGTAGATTCAACATGATATGAGGTCTTGTAGACCTAAATTTCACCTTGATATATCCAATGTGTGGCACAAGAAAGTCGATGACCATTATACTCTTGAATAAAATTGGGTAAAGATTTTGATTATGGAAAAGATTTCGTTAATGGTGGATGTTGATTGATCAAGTGGGAGTCAGATATGTTATCATTTTGGCAAGTCATCTTGCTTTTGGAAGTATAAGTGTTATCTTTTAGATTAATGGTTGTGATGACGAATTGAATTTGTTGTTCGATTGAATACCGCATACATTTTTTACGATAATCGAAGATCAATATTTTTTAAGATTTCATTATTTGAACTCATAACTCAAAAGTATAATTGCACTGTTTGTGAGGGTCATCTTTTTTTTTTTTTTTGTTATTGATTTTTTGTTATACTTTTATTTGATTCAATGTTGTTGTGTTTGATTATGGAACCAAAATTTTGTTTACATGAATGAATTTTAGTACATATTATTACCCTAGTAATAAAATATTCATTTATAATTAATAATAATTATATTTTAGATAAAAACAAATGAACATGCAAATAATGTTCAATTTAAATCTAAAAATTAAGGTTTATTTTTTTTACAGGATAATTCTATTTGTAACGTTTTATTTATTTATGAAATTCTTTTTTTAAACATTTCGTATAAGTGTAAATTGTAAAAAAATGGTGGAAAGTAAATTTGTAATTTTATTTATTGAAAAAACTAAAAAATAAAGTAGTATGTAATAATAATATTTATAAACTTATCTTAAAAAAATGAGAAAGGTAATAAAGAAAAAAAAGGTATATAATTTTTTTTTTATTTTGTACATTTTACTCTTATTTAAAAACTCGATCATGTTATGAAAATTGCATCGTAGAGCGTCTGCACCAATTGCTTGGTTGCAGTAGCACACATCAATAAAATATTTAACTTTATCTTATACCACATGATGATTCATGTTGGATAATATCTAACACTTTTGATAATCAGTATTTTTTACTGCATAACTCAACTTACATTTCACAATATTGAATAATAAAAATAAAAATCAAACTAATAAAAAAAATATGATCACACATCTTTCAAATGTCTATATATGTTAATACTTATAAGACAAAAAAAATATAAAATACCTAATAATAAAAAATATAAAAACTTTCACAAAGGAAAAACAATGAAAAAAAAGATTAAGTTATGAATGAAAAAAATAGTATAACATTTTCGTTTTTGAAAAAAACATTGAATCTTAAAAATACTAAATAACCCACAAATTCATCTTACATTTTTTAATAATAATAATAATAATAATATAAATAGGTAGATAATATAGAGAATAGAAAATTTGTTACCAATTAAAATAATTACGTACAAATAATGAATTGAAAACATAATTATTAATTAAGGTATATGTATTCTTATTTTGATATTTAAATGGATTGATTAATTTGATAATATTTTATTTTAACATAATCAGAAATAAATTATAACATTTATTATTTTATTGTTTTGGATTAACTAATTTAAATAAAAATAATAACATTTAATTAATATTGAATGAATAGTAAATTATTCTGATAAACACTTTTTTTAAGTGTTTAAGTGAGTTTATGAAAATAATTAATTAATTATAATTTGTGTATTCATAAATGAATTTTAACTTATTTCAATAAGCTTTCTAAAATAACTTATGAAAACATTTTACTATTATTATTTGAACTGATCTAAAAACAATTCCACTTTGATTTTCGTGATTCCCTCCAATAGTTCTGAGACCTAATACAACACTTTGTTCATTTCTTGAGTTTTCGATTGTTCCCTCGAGCCTTTTAGTTTTAGATCTGGTTCCCCCTCACCACGCAACATCTGGTCGTTCCCTTCACTGCGGCAACCGTGATTCTCAGCAGCACCGCCAGCCGCTCTTCCCCCTCAGCGCGTCGTGAATCCACGAATCTGAACCTTGGTTGCCATCGTCGTTTGTTGCTGCAAGTTCGCACGCAGGAGACAAGGCTCTAGTTGTGGGTTCATGTGATAATTGTCGCTGGTTCGAGCAAACATCCATGGTAATACATTTTTTCCTCTCAACTCACACTCTTTCACACCCATAGGTTTATCGTACACGCACTCTCCGTCCACTTCTTCATATTACAGATTAACTTGTGTGTACACTAAATTTAATCTTATTAAGAGACATTTATTTTAATTATAGATTACAGATTCAGATATTAGTATTTTTTATTTAAAATGTTTAACTCGTGCACGGATGTACATTTTTCTTTTTTAGAAAATTAATTAATGTCGTCCAAAATCATTCATTCATTCAATCCCCAAACTACCATTATCTTTGGGTTTATGGAGTGAGTGTGGAAGAGGAAAGAGCAAGCAACAACAACTCATGGCGGTTCCGATTATTTATTAAGGTAACAATAATCTTTGTTTATGAGTATGTTGTGGTTTTACCTTATATGCTCTTTTAAATTTTAAGAACTTTTACTTCAATACAGTTTAATGGTGAAGATTTGTTATACATTATCTCATCTGATAGATGATTCTATGAATCAACATCAATATCAACAACACTTTTAACCCAAGTTAATTGGGGTCAGTGGTAGATGAACCTAATGATAAATCATAAATGAGACAGAAAGAGAATGAGAGAGGGGAAGAAAAAAGTGAAAATAAGACAAAAGAGAGAAAAAATGGTGAAAGGAATGAGGAAGAAAAGAAGGGGAAAAGAACTAAAACAAGGGAATGACTGGAACATAGAACTACTAATGGGTTTAACCTTCCACCAAGCTTATAGCTTTTTTCCACTATGTCCTAAGACATACCGTCCGCCAATCTATATCGCACTCCATTAGGTCTTGTTTAACTACCTTTCCCCAAGTCAGTTTCGGTCGACCTCTACATCTCTTTGTGTCGAGCTCTTGATAACTTTATGAATAAGACACTAAAATTGTCATTCCAATATTAAAAACCTTGTTTTTAAAAAACTTATTTGGGAATTTACAGATTGAAAAATGTAATGGGCCATTTGGATGGTTGTAGTGCTTTTCCTCGACTTGCAGTTGGTTAGTTCCTTTTCTTCTTTCACTTTATAAATTGACGTAGTCTCTTCAATTGTTTCAATAGTACTATATTTCAAATTTGTGTTTGTAGGAATTGAAAATCCTCTTGGAACTATGGATTTAAGAGCTTATCTTCTACAAAAATTCAGTGTAAAGGAACGAAAGCATGTTATAGCTAGTCCTATGCCAAGCATGAATTGGTTTAGTTCTTTTATAATAGCATACCACTTTTCTGCTTATTTTAATCGCAAAATACATTACAGTCTTGTGTTGTGACTGTGTAACTTGTAGTTAATATATGGATCGAAACAAATTTGACAAAAATTACATAATTGGAGAATACAAGAGCAATTTAGTTCTTTTACTGCACTGCACTTTTATACCAATACTGGTCTGTGAAATGTTGTGTTATGACTAGTGATAGTCCATTAGATTTCGTTAGTATATGAAATTGGTGGTTACATTGTTGTATATGTTAGCAGATAGTAGTTATACCTCACAAACTTGTCATGACTAGTGCATTTTTTTGTAAAGCACACCAGTGGTCACATTCTAGCTCAGGCATATAATTGTTTCATTGTGAGAGATACTAGTTGTTGACTTGTTGCTTGGACCAGTCCACGAAAATGGTAGCACATGTGGAAGCAACCTTTTCCCTTCGGCACCTTAACATAAGCTAACTAGGGTGAGTTTGATATTGTAGAAATACATTGAAAAAAATATTTGAATTGAAAGAGAGAAAAAAAGGTGATACTCAAACATAGTTTTGAAAATTTCTCATTCTCTCCTATTTTAATAGTTGGTCACATCATTGTCTATTTTATTACAATTACTTACAGAAGTTTATCAACAGTTGCAGTGATTGTTGCTAGAGCCTAGAAGATTCTGAGCAACACTTGTGATGCCTAACATTAGAGGAAGCCAACTTGGTGACAAGTAGTTAGTGTTGAATTTATTTTATATATAAAGGATGAAGGATATAGTGATATGGTTTGGGGTTTAGGGTTTTAGGGTTTAGGGTTTGAGGTTTGGGGTCTGGGGTCGGGGGTTCTGGGGTCGAGGGTCAGGGGTCGAGGGTCAGGGGTTTGGGGTCGGGGGCTGAGGGCTGGGGGTTGAGAATTGGGGGTTGAGGGGTTTACGGTTAGGGGTCTGGGGTTTTGAGTTGAGGGCTGGGGGTTTAGGGTTTAGGGTGTAGGGTGTAGGGTGTAGGGTGTTGGGTGTAAGGTGTAGGGTTTAGGGTTTAGGGTTTAGGGTTTAGGGTGTAGGGTGTAGGGTGTAGGGTCTGGGGTCTGGGGTCTGGGGTCTGGGGTCTG
>PYAF01000596.1:0-44205 GCA_007407185.1 Glycine tomentella
TAGTAAAGTTCCTAGAAATTCTATTCTAGATTTTCTTGTCACCTATTAGTAATTTATTACCTAGGAGTATTGTATTGAAATTTTTCTAATCTCTATTCTAGGTAAAAAAAATCCTTTAATCACATATTACTAATTGATCTAAAACATTTCCTAAATTACACATTTAACACGTATATAAAAATATTGGGGTGTTACACTTCAAGATTTTGATGTTTAACTCCTCAACATCAAAAGTCTTTCCAAGTCCCAAAAGATGGTTCACTATGTGTGTGAATCTTGTTTGGAGTTGAGAAATGCTTCATTTTGATTCATCTTGAACATCTCATATTCATGAATCAAAGAGTGCTTTCTTGACTCCTCACTTCCTCAGTTCCTTCATGAGTGATCTCTAGCATCTCCCACATCTCCTTGGCACTGGTACATCTAACTGTTCTAAAGAATTCATCAGAAGAAAGAGCAGAAGTTATCATATTCTTAGCCTTAAAATCATATTGAGTAATCCTCTTTTCTTCATCATTCATCTCATCCCACTCTTTGGGAATCATGACATTATCAACCATTTTGATGGGTGCCCTAGGACCTTTTTCTATTACATTCCAAGCACCTGGGTCATTAGATTGAATAAAGATCTTCATCCTATTTTTCCAAAAACTGAAATTCTCCCCTTCAAACAAAGGAGGTCTGTTTAAAGAAGCACCTTCCTTAAAGGTTATTTGTGAAGTATTCATTTTTGAAAAAAATAGTGATCTTGAGTAACTTTCAAGAACTGGCTCTTGATGCCAATTGTGGAATATAGGAACACTTCACACTTAACCAAGAGGGGGGTGAATTGGATAGGCTTGGTAAATTAAAAATTTCTTAAACAAAATCAGAGTTTCCCTTAGGATCTTTATCACTTTTGAAACCAAGAAACCTTATTCAATCAAATGCTCTGCTCAAGGTGTCCAATAGCTCAAAATGTTAATTGATAAACAAAATCAAACAATCAAGATTGACAGAATATGATCAAGATAGAGATAAGAATTAAAACATAAAAGATTTATACTAGTTCACTTCAAACACTATGAAGTTACATCCAGTTATCTTCCACTCAACACTAGAATAGAGTTCCACTATTGCAATTTTCTGTTCTTACAAGTAATTACAAAGTCTCCCTTTATCAACTCTAGATAAAGTACAGAAATCTAAAACACTATTAGATTCTTAGAGACAAACCCATTGAGAACACTACTCAGTACATCCCCTAGAGAAATCCTATCTCTAGTTTACAAGCAAGAATCCCAATTACAATAGACTGAAAATTACATCCAAAATCAAAACGAAAATTACAAAAAGATTAAGGAGAGAAACAACCTGATGATCCAGTGATTAACAATGCACATGATGGATTAACACAGGTTGAATTAAAAAATTGACTCAGCTTCCCTTAACCTTGAATGAAGTCTTGCACAAGATTGACTCACAATCTCGTGATCAATGTAAAACCAGAGCAAGCATGTAAAAATCCTTTGAAAACACTTAGAAAAGCTTTTTGAACTGTTTTGGCTCAATGGGTATCAGTATACAACGTTACAAAAAATAAGCAAAGTGATTTCCTATTTATAACAGAAAAACGTAATAGCTTTAATCGATTAATACGCGCCAAATAATCGATTATTTTGCTTATTTAATCGATTAAAATGTTCATAAGCTTTTCTGGAATTTTTACAACGGACCAAATAATCGATTATTCAAGCATGTAATTGATTAAGACAGAAAATCCATTTTTTCAAAATATACTTGTAATCGATTACTAATCTTGGTAATCGATTAAACCAGGAAAGCATATCAGTCATAAAAACAGAGTAATTGATTACTAGAATTGGTAATCGATTAAAACAGAGCCATAGCCTTTCTAATTTACACTGTGTAATCGATTACTAATTGAGGTAATCGATTATCTAGTACAAAACTTAGAGTTTTAAACATAACATGTAATCGGTTACCATCTATGGTGATCGATTAAAGCAGGGAAAGGCCATTTTCAGATAAGTCTATATAATCAATTACAGTATATGAGTAATCGATTATCCCAGCAACTCTTTAAATTCATATACAAGCATGTAATCGATTACTACCCATTAGGTAATCGATTAAAATGTTCAACACGACAGTTTTCTAGAAACCAAAGGTATAATAATCGATTAAACCGATGTGTAATTGATTACAATGTTCATGAAAACTTTTCTTAGGTAAGTGAAGAACAAAATAATCGATTATTACGATGTTGTAATCGATTAAAACAGCAACAAAATCATTTTTCCAAAAACCTTAGAAACAAGTTTGAAACTTAATCATTTTATGAAAGCCTTGTGATTTTTATTAAACCATTTTAAGTTATTTATGAGTTAGAATGAATGCAATGCTTTAGGATCATCAGAATTGCTTTTCTCTTACATTTTATCCTAATTAATCTCCAAGTTGTCCTTTGCATGTTTGAAAGCTCAAAACTTTAGACTT
Organism: Glycine tomentella; assembly: GCA_007407185.1. Lineage (NCBI taxonomy): Eukaryota > Viridiplantae > Streptophyta > Magnoliopsida > Fabales > Fabaceae > Glycine > Glycine tomentella. Next base: position 2,500 of record PYAF01000596.1, read on the forward strand.
GAATCAATCTTGCTTATGCTTCAAGCAGCTCCCCCTGAATTCAACACCTTGGCTTGTACTAGTCCGGCTATTAGTGCTTCATATTCAGCCTGGTTGTTTGAAGTCAGGAAGTTGAGCTGCAATGAATGTTCAATGGCTACTCCTTCCGGGCTCTCGATTATGATCCCGGCTCCGCTTCCTTTGGTGTTGGATGAGCCATCAACGTATATCTTCCAGACTTTGGCATTGCTTCCGATTGCCGGGGTCATCTCCACCATGAAGTCGGTCAGGGCTTGAGATTTGATCGCTTGACGGGATTCATACTTTATATCAAACTCAGATAACTGAATGGCCCAACTCATCATTCTGCCTACCAAATCCGGCTTGTGTAATATTTGTCGGATTGGTAGGTTGGTTTGGACCACTATGGTATGGCCTTGGAAGTATGGGCGAAGTCTTTTGGCGGTGACGAGTAAGGCAAACGCTACTTTCTCATTTTTTGATAGTGCAACTCCGAGTTTTTGAGAGCTCGGCTTACAAAATATATGGGTGATTGGCTTTTGTTGATCTCTCTGACTAATACTGCGCTGACCACTTCTTCGCCTACCGATAGGTATAAAATCAGTGTTTCGCCGGGCTCTGGCTTCGACAGTATTGGAGGGGAGGCTAAACACTTCTTGATCTCTTGAAAGCCTGCCTCGCATTCTGGGTTCCATCCGATATTGGCTTCCTTTTTCAAAAGTTTGAAGAAAGGAAGTGCTTTCTCTGCCAATTTTGGAAGGAAACATGTCAGCGCGGCTATCCTTCCAGTAAGCTATTGTACCTCCTTTTTGTTGGTCGGGAAATGCATGTTCAACACGGCTTTGCACTTGTCCGGGTTGGCTTCTATTCCCCTGTGGGTCAGCATGAACCCTAAGAATTTCCCGGCTGTTACCCCGAATGCACATTTCAACGGATTCAGACGGATGTTGTGCTCCCGTAGTCTATGGAATGTTTCCTCCATGTCGTGGATATGATTTTCGATGGCCTTTGTCTTGGCAATCATATCGTCTATGTAGACTTCGATGTTGCGGCCGAGTTGTTGGGCAAAGACTTTGTTCATCATCTGTTGATAAGTAGCGCCAATGTTCTTCAGGCCAAATGTCATTACGTTATAGCAGTAGTTTGCCTCGCCTCCTCTAAATACGGTTCTCTCCTGATCGCCCGGGTACATAGCAATTTGATTGTATCCGGGGTAGGCATCCATAAATGATAACAATCGGAAGCCGGAGGAATTATCTACAGTTGATCGATGTTTGGCATTGGATATAAGTCTTTAGGGCATACCTTGTTGAGGTAGGTATAATCAACACATATGCGCCATTTACCATTGGATTTCTTGACCATTACCACGTTGGACAGCCATGTAGTGTATTGAATCTCTCGTCGAACCCGACCTCCAACAACTCTTTGACGTGCTTTGCTAATTCCTGCTAACGCTCCGGGCCGAGGTTCCTTTTTTTCTGCACCACTAGCTTTGAACTGGGATACATGGATAATTTGTGACAACAGAAAGTTGGTTATATTCTCGAAATTTCAGAGGCTCTCCATGCAAAGATATCCTAATTTTCTTTGAGACACCTTATGAGATCGACTTTGAAGGTGGGATCAAATATCTTGCCTATCTTGGTGATTTCCTCCGGTTGGGATCCCACTTGAATATCTTCAAGCTCATCAGCTAGCTCTGGCCTCCATTCTTCTATGTCTTCTCTCATGTCGAGCTCCACCAGATTTATAGCTTTCCCGTTTCGACGCTCAATGATTTTTTGTTCGATTTGTTCCCCTTCACGAATCCGAGGTGGTGAAGATGGTCCACCTTCGCTCTCTTTCACGGCATTGAAATAGCATTGACGGGACTCTTTCTGATCTCCACGAATGGTTATCACTTTGTCGTTGCTTCCAACCATTTTTATCTTTTGATTTTTGGAGGATAATAACATATCCCATTTATGGATGGTTGGTCTCCCCAAGATGATGTTGTATGGTGAGGAGAACTCGGCTATAACAAAAGTGACCCTCTCTGATTTGAAGGCCTCCTTTGTTCCCAGCATCAGACAGAGGTTGATGGAGCCTTTGATGTTGGTATTCCCGCCGTTAAAACCTATTAACATGGTCTTGCATGGTTTCAGATCTTCCTCATCCAAATTCATCTTCTTGAAGGCACTCTAAGAGATGATGTCTGCAGAGCTGCCATCATCTATGAATATTCTTTTGACTCAGCAATTAATTATGGTGCCGGTTATCACTAGTCCATCTTCATGACCAGGGACTACGTCTCTCATATCTTCTGTGAAATAGAGCAGAGGGAGCTCGGTTTTGCTGCTACCTTCTTTGAATTTGGGTTGCTCCTTGACTGAGAGGATTTCTTTGAGATATTTCCTCTGTTGGTTAGCCGTGTAGCCTCCTCCTCCCATGGCTCCCGAGATCACGTTGCACTCGAACTCTGGTTCCGGGAACTCATCATCATCTCGTTTGTTCTTCTTATCATCCTAGTCTTTTTGTGGCTGGGCTTCGTTCTGACCGGCCTTTCGCTTGCTTTGTTGGTCCTGCATTTTGATGACATATTGCCTCAGTTTACCTTCTCGTATAAATTTTTCAATTGCGTCCCGCAAGTCCCAGCATTGTTCAGTGGTATGGCCCGGCCCATTGTGAAATTCACAGAAGCGAGAGTGATCGAGTCTAGCTTTCTTGAACACTGGCCGGGGTCAGTCTGCTTTTTTCATGTCTATCAAAGCGACCTCCCTCCATACTTGTGCTCGAGAAGTGTTTAGCGGGGTGTACTTGTCGTATTTTGTTTCATATCTCGCCGATCTAAAATCGGGATCTGGATTCCGGCTCGGATGATTATTCCCGTGATGACGATTCATTGGAGGAGAATTCTTCCTTCTGGGGGCCGCATTGGTGATCTCCATCTGCTCCAATTCTAGATACTTTTTGGATCTCGCCCTGAATTCCAACAAAGATTTCACCGGGTCTTTGTATATGGATTTTGCTAATCGGGATGATCCGCTGAGCCTGGCCAATAGGAGATGTATGTGCACCTTTTCTTCCAGGCCTTGTACTTGCAGGGCGGCTTCTTTGAAACGATCTAAGTAGCTCTACAGCGTCTCTCCGGGTTGTTGGCGTATCTTTCCTAGTGCGAACTCGGACTTAGGCTGTTTCTTGCTGATAGCGAAATTTTGCAAGAATTTCTGGCCGAAGTCTTCGAAATTGTGGATTGACCACGGTGGGAGAGTGTGGAACCATGTCTGTGATGCACCATACAGAGTGGTGACGAAAATGCGCGAAATTATCGGCTAGTCAATGCCTCTGACGCACATTTGCATGTCGAACTTGTCGATATGCACTTGCGGATCTTGACTTCCATCATACCTTGACAGAAAAGATCCATCAAAATCTTCAATGAACTGAGCGTTGACAATCTCATTGACAAAAGGACTATTGTTGTGCTGCCCTCATCGATATTTTCTTCGGTATACATCACCTATTCTGGGTTGATGTATATTCTCGATCTCCGTGTTCTGAACCTCCGCATGTGTTTGGATCGATTTCGCCAGGCTTGTTCCTGCATTGGCCACTTGGCATGGGACCTCAGCCTATGAATCGTGACGTCTTGGATTATTGTTACGAGCCTGGTGATGAGATGATCCTCCGGGTTCGAAATGACTGTTTGAACCCGGCATGGGCACCTTGACGCCACCATGTCGTGACTCGATTCTGATTGGACGATATGGTTGTGCATGATTAGCCAGGCTCTCCATATGACCAATACGTCGCTCTATGTACTGTATACGCTGTTCTTCATCATGTTTCCATTTCGCATTGCGTTCGTCTAGCTGCATGAGTATATTATTGATGTCCTCCTGTCGTTGGAGGACATGTCGTCTCTCTAAGCCTTCAATTCGGGATAGGATTGATTGCAACGCATTGTGAACAAAGCGTTGAGCTGGCTCTTGCTCCACCCCAGCTGATGTGGGTGAGTGGTTCGGCACGACACTTCTGGGTTGGGCGGGAGAAGATGAGAAGAAGCAGTATTGGAAATTGCGTCTTCTACTTGCACAACGTCATGTGGAACCACGTTGATGGGTGGTTCCACTTCGTCGTTCTGATGGCTTCTAGTGTTAACCATTGTAATTGGTGGGGATTGAAATTTAACTTTCCCACAGACGGCGCCAATGTTCTGTTTGTGAGGAACAAAAATGTCCAGCAAGGATTACTGTTATTTGATGTATGATCAAAGTCTCTCTTTCTGAAGGTATTAATGAATATTAAATACCTCAGGGAAGAAGATCACTATGCTTGTATACGACACCAATTGTGTGAGGTGTGTGCACAATGTGAAATGAGAAAAGAGAGTGAAAGTTGTGAGTACCTTTTTGTCCTGGAATTACTTGTATTTATAGCCACTCACCTGAGAGTCAGTTGAAGGGAGGTTTGCCCACGATCCTGTCCCACGATCTTGTCCGAGATTCACGACTAGTGGGTGCTCCCGCGTTCTTCACTGATATTCAGCAGAGTGGGTTGACTGAGCCTTATTGGGCCTCTCGTGACTTGGCCCATTCCAAATAGTCGTAACAGAAGCAATCTTGCAATACATCTTTTAAGGTAATTATAAACACAACTATCACAAGATAGGAGATTGAATTGTAATTTTAAAAGTTTTAATGTCTTTTTCTAGAAAAACAAAGTTATGGTTTCAAGATAAAACTTTGTAAGACATATAAAAGATTTTCGCAAAACAATTTCAGACGATAAAAATAGGTATTCCAAATCAATTAGAATTTTCAAACAAAATCAAATTCAAACCTATGTCAGTTTAAAAGAGAAGATAGATGAAAGCAGTAAGACATAGAGATTTATATTGGTTCATCTCAACCACTAAGACTACGTTCAGTTCTTGATTAACCACCAAGTCCCACTAACTTCAATAGGTTACATGTATTAATCATTGTCACTTCTGGCTCTATAACTCAAGCTCTACCCCAAACTTGATACAACACAATATTCTTTGTTCTATAAGCCATTGTTGACTGTATACAAATCAAATAGATTTATTGTTTGCTTACACAATGACTAACTCTAAATCGTCTTACAGACGAATATATAATCTTAGCATGTAGTCTTTTCTCTCAAGGTGCATAAGGTGTTTTGAAAACTTACACATTTTGAAGGCAAACTTATAAATAAGTTATATCAATAAAGAGTCTGTCAGTCTTATCATATGCATAGTAGAATATAATAGTTATAAGACATACATCATAAGACTTTGAGATAAAGTTTGCATACAGATAAAATGTTATTAGGGCAAAAATAATAAAGACATCTGATCATAAATCTCCCCTAAGTTGATGTTTTTCAAAAGACTTTGGCTCCCCCTCAGATGATGCATATATCTTCTAACTTCAGCTTTTTACTTTTTTTCACCCTTTTTTGTTTGGCAACTTCCTCATCAAGCTTCCTTAGAAACTCATCACCAGATTCATCAGAATCTGACTAGAGATCAATTAGATCAAGGAACACAAGACTAACTAGAAGAGTGGGAGTTCTTACAGGCTTTCATCCAATGATCTTTTTGTAAAAGTAATCCTCAATAAGATACCATCGGCTAGCTTCTTTCTTAGCACAATTGTGACCTTCAAGGGCTTGAGCAAGTGCCTTTTGTGTTCTGAGTAGCTCAGCCTCAATCAGTCTAACATACTCCCTTGAAAGTGGAAGATCATACACTTCTACAGCCATGGCATCAAAATCAACTTCAACATCATAATTCAATTCCTCAATGATAGGTTGCATATGATGAGTGAAAGTGAATCTAGAAAAAGGAAAGAACACCACATAAGAGACGTTGCATTCAGATGTTGATAAGAATTCCCTTTCCCGTGAGGAGATTATTGAAGGGAGTTTCTTGAGTGAAGCGCTTATGGTTGAGAGTCTGATAGCAACACCCTATCTCATGGTGAACGCCTTTTGCTGAGGGCTTCTCATTTGGTTTCAGACCTGGCCAATGAGTCATTAGTCTATGAAAGCTCTTTGTGCACCAATGTATATTTCTGTGCTCAATCTTCTGCTTAAGAGCCTCAAACTCATGTTTACGAAGCCTTTTAAGACAAGCATTCAGGTATCTTATTAGAGGATCATCTTCATCATCTTCAAAAGGTATCTCATTGCACTTGTAGCAATTAGCCTTTTGATACAACATAGGCTTATCTACTGTTATCTGAAGTTGTGTGTTGGAAGTGGCAAGACATGAGACTTGTGATCCAACCATGAAAGGCATGTGAACTTTTAGCCATTCAATCTATCTAAATGAAGCTTGTGTCGATTTGATCTTTTATCTATATGCATACAACTTCATTATGAGTTTAGGGCCATAATTTGATTGCTCCAAGTCTTGGAAACTTGGGCTGGCTTCAGCTTCTTCTAAGTTGATGAACTTAGTTTGAAAGGTCTCACCTAAGGATGTACGATCCCATGGCAGCACCACATTCATCATCCACATCAGACCTAAGAGTTGGTGAAGATCTAGTGGAGTGGAGGAGGGCATCTTAAAAAGCTTTGCCTCTTTGGTTCTCCATACTATGGCACCAGGAGGGTACACCTTCCTTTAAGATGGTTTGTGCCAAAAATTCAAATTGTTAGGATTAGGAGCAACAATGTGTCTGAGGGGGAATTCCGTAAGCACTGATTTTCTTGCTCCATATACACCAAGTCACTACCGGAAACCGTCGCGTTGTGGCGCGGAAGTAGCGGCTGGGTACCGCAACCCGTGACTGATGTGCGATAGCGCGCTAAAGCAGTGCTATTTTAATCATAGGCTAGGTCAATTATGGGAACTTCATGCATGGGCTGATGAAGGAGAATAACCAACTTAACTGATAGGTTCTGTCTGAGTGAGTTATCTATGCTTGAACACTATAGCTTTAAGTCTTCGGTAGATATATCACGAAATGCATTTCCAGGAAACAAAAATGTGGTGGTTCCTCCTACTTTAGCAAACAGTGGTAGTTTATGTTAGAATCGTTAATCTATTTTTGAGGGTTTCGAGTGTACTACACTGTATTACAATCAATTTTGTATGCTTGAAATTCACAAACTCATTGTGTACTTTTTAACTGTATGATTTTCCTCCTCCATTTTTTTATTAGCAAAGATAATATATATATATATATATATATGAAAAGAAGTACAAGAAGTACTAAAAGAGGAAAAGAGGCCAACAGTAGGCTAACAAAGCTTTGGCAGCCTAATACATGATAGACCTGAATTAAGATGCCAAAGAACAAGCTAGAAACCCACTAGATGGCAAAAGAAACAGAAGGGGCATCCTAGTTACAGCCTCTACTACAAACAAAACCATCTTTGATATAACTAGACCAAATGTAGAAAGGAATATCAAAGCCTTTCTCCAAGTTTGCTAACCATGACCAGCAAAAAAATATAGCATCCTCCATCAAGTTAGACCCATTAAAGCCATCATTATGGAACACTATCCTGTTGCGATGAAACCAAATGCTCCAAGTTAGGGCAATCCATCAGGTGACTTTCCTCCTCCATTACCATTTCAATTACCCTGGTGTTAGAATTATGGTACAATCCAATAAACCTTGATTCCAAATACTGGTTGTTTTTATGGACCATTTAGTGCCCTTAGTCTCTATAAAAAATTAAAAGATTTTCAATACATTTTAAAATTAGGAACATCAGTTATCCAAGGTTAGCAACAATCACTATTATTCAATTATTCGAACCAATTAGAAAGTTAAATTTATAAGGTAGAATTGTGATGGCACCACACTAATATTTATTTTAAATGACATGCTTCTTTTGTAGTACTAAATGGAGTTTCTCCGGTGCTTTCATTAAGGTAAATTGGTAATCATTCACTGTGTAGAAGACAATTGCAAGTTTCTTTGTAGAAAAGGAATCATGTGATCATTCTTTGAGTAGTTATCTCATACGATTTTCGTATTTGGTGGGATTTGTACTTTTGTAGACAACCCAAATCCAAATGAAAATATTTATTAAATTAAAGAAAACAAGGGTTGGAAACCAGATAGTCAGAAGATACGTCTATAATTTGAGATCTCATATACAAATTACATATTGTCCGTGCATAACACGGGTTGGACACTAGATAGTTCATATTTCATGTGAAGATTTTAGTATATGTTAGGTTAATTTATAGTTCCAGCTATTTTCATGTAAAGATTTAATTCATGATGTTAGTTTTTTATAGGTTTATTTGTATTTATGTATTTTGCAAGGTATATCACCTATAAAGTTTTCCTTTAGCATCATCTTCATCAAGTGATATGGTCTTTGATCACAGATAAAAAGAACTGAATCTCCTTCTGACATCACCAACAGGGTAGATGGCAAGCAAGAAATGGCCGAGTTGTAGAAAAGGATCTATACTATGGAACATTTGGCAAGTTTTTAGCTTCTACCTTGCTATCTTGCTGTTCATAGCCAAGCATGTGCAGAGGGATAAATATAATAATGCAAAAGAATGTGCCCTTGGTGTGGACTGCAAACTGAGACTTTTAGTTCTTTTTTAATTTTTTACATTTATTTATGCATTTTTATTTCTTTTATAGATGATATAAAGATAAAAAAAAAATTAAATAGTCAATAATTAAGAGAACAACAAAGAAAAACATTGGAGACAAAATACAAGAATATAAGACAAACCTAAAATATTTGTATTTTATTTCGTTGTGCATTTGTTGTTGTTTTGAGTTTCTTTTTATCATTTTTGTATTTACAGAGAACTCCAATTAACTAAAGGAGATTATCATGGTTTTTCTACTATCAATAGAATTTTTTTTTTAGGGTTTTCAGTTTTTTGATTTGCTGTTTATTCAATTTCTGTAGATTATTGATTTTATATTTGTATTATTTATTGTTCTTATCATCTTTCATTCTTGATCTACAAAACCAAGAAAACATTATTTTTGTTTTTAATCTGAGTGTGTCATTCATTGAGCCATAATAAAAATATTGAAAGTTGCTACATTTCTTTGTCTTGGACAATAATTATTTGATTCAAATAGATTTGGTTAGTGGGAATACATTCCATAAGTTTCTATGATCACGACTGGCAATAAACCATTGAGTAGTTTTTTTTTTTTTTTTTAAGAAACCATTTAGTAGGTAGAAGTAGAGTGGAAACAGGCGACGTTAGACTTGGTTAGATCTGATCTTGGTCTGATTTAAAAACATAAAGTTTGGTCTGACCTATTTACCTATCATAGACTTTTTTTTAGGCTTGGTTTGACGTATTTAAAAGCTTGATTAGGCCTACTAGCCTATTAAAAAGCCTATTTTTTTAAAAAAATAATTTTATAAAAAAATTTAAATCAATTTAGGAAATTCAAACAAACAATTTTTAATAGAAAATATCTTAACATTTTACTTATATTTCCAAATAAGTAATATAATCATTTTATGAGATTTTAAAAGTGATTTTTTTGAAGTGGTTAATCATCCACCTTCATAATAAGGAAAAATATTTTTAGAAAAATAAATATATTTGATAGGTCTAACATATTTTTTTAAAGCTTGAGCTTGACCTTTTTATTTAAATAGGTTTTTCAAAAAGTATTAACCTATCCTTTGTAATAAACAAGTCAGATCAGATCAGGCCTTAGACAGGTCAGGTCAAAGGTCCATGATAAATTATTTTTTAATTTTTAATATAAGAAAAAATTTTGGGTAAAAAGATAAATTATTTTTTAAAATAATAAAGCAATATATTTTATCCTATTTGAGTGAAAAGCTTCGAAGAAAAAGAAAATTAGAGAAAAACAAGAAAGGGAAAATGATGATCTTATTTGAGTTTACATAGGAATGGGAGTGAGTGGTAGAAAGAGTAAAAAACAAACAAATTGGTTGTACATAAATTTCAATTTAGTGTGCACCTTGATAACATAGATGTCTCTATGGTTTTATAGAAAAAAAAATTTAAAATTCATTATTCAATATAGAAAATTCTTATAATTTTGTAAATCATCTTAAAAAATATTCCTATGATCTGTTGGCATATAATTTTCCACTTAAATATCTTTCTTTTAGGATATGATCTCATCCCTTAATTTACTCTCATTAACTGAGTGAGTAAAAAAAAAATTGAAATACAACTTTTTAAAAAAGAATAAATTATAAAGATTTAAAAAGATATATAAATTTGAAATTCAACTATTAAATATTTTTATCTAAATGAATGTTATATAAATTAGGTACAAAAAACTAATTATATACTTTTCAAAGTATTTGTATGGATAAAAAAAAACAATTATATATCTATGAATTTAAGTCTTTAAAAAAATTAAATTAAATTAAGATAACATATGTGAGAATTAATTTTGAAAAATATTTGTATTATCTATTGAAATAAGATTGCACCAAAAAAATTTATTTTGGGATATGATCTTATCTTTTAATGATAACTGACTGAGATTTATTTTTAAAATTTTAAACTTTTTGAAATTCAATTTCTTTTTCGTAAAATAATTATACGTTATTTATCGGATGTCACTGAAGTGACAATAATTATACATTTTTAAATCTTAATATATTGAATAAATATATATATTTCTTATAGATTCGGTATCTTTTTAATATTCCTTTAAGTTTTATCGAAATTAAAAATATTAGTATAATCTTAATAGATGTGAAATAACAGCTGGTCAAATTTAAAACTTTGTGTGATATGAGGAGTCTAGGTCAATTTGAGCCACTTAAAATAACATGAAATTACAATTTTAATTTAATTATTTTGATGTATCAATTGTTAAATAATCTTAGGAATTATACTGTGATGTCAAGTGAGATGATGTTATCAAAATTATATAGATCGAATTGTAATATTATTTAAATGTATTATATGTTTTATTACTTAGATTTTGTAAAAAGAAGCTAAGATTTTATTTTTGTTTATAATGGTTGTCAGTTTGTGATTTATAATTTTAAAATCCTTATTTGAAATTTTATTTTAAAATCAAAACAAATTTAACAAAATTTGGTGTCAGTTTTGATTTTTACTAAATTTGTTAGTTTTATCCTATTTCACATACTCCTTCATGTTACGTTGCTCTCTCTCCGCCGTCTCCGACAACTCCTCTCCGGCCCCCTTCACCGCCCCCGCCATCGCCATACCCCATCTCCCCGCGGCCTCCAACGCTGCGAGATCCGACTCCGCCCGTCGTCACGTGAGCTCGATCTCTGCCTCTCAACTACGGAGAGAGCGGCGGCGGGAGCCTCTCTCCGGCGGCGCGGTGGACGTCAGAATCAACGACCTCGTCGGGAACGGAATCTCGGGGATTCTGCACAAGTGGGTGAACTACAGCAAAGGATGGAGGCCGCGCTGGTTCTTGCTCGCATGATTTCTCGCAGCCGCAATTCCAATCACGTCAACCATTGCCGCAAGCCCGTCGGCGAAATCCATCTAAAGGTTCATTCCTCGTTAATTTCCTCTTATTTCATTTCCTTTCGCTTTTTTCTCAATTTCTATTCCTGTTTCTGTTTCTATTTATTTTTTGTTTTTAATTTCGCTTCGGTTTCGGTTATAAATTAATACTTTTTAATTATTTTTATATTGCATAATTTCATAATTTCATGATGGAATACGATCAAATAAAGCACGAGACTTATTTTATTTATTTTTAACTTTCGACATCTTCTAAAATTTGAAATTGAAACTCAACTCATGCTGAAAAACTGGGATTTAGTTTTTAATAATTTTAAAATTAAAAATAGAAAATTATCCCAAATAAGACCTTAATAAACTATTTTTTTTGTTACTTTTGTTTAGCTTCAATCTTTTTTATTCATAATTCGGTAAAAATATAAGACTAAATAATTTGATTCATACTCAATTTGATTGTTGGTGAGTTGCATCACACGTAAGGATGACAAAGTAGATCAGTTCAACAAAAATGGGTTGTATTAATTCGAACCCATAAAAAAAAAACAAGGTAGTCAAGCCTAACTGGTCCACTTTGCAAAGTAGACTACAGTGGTAGCCCGTCCAACTTTTTTTAGTAGGCTAAATAGGTTGGTCTGTCGGGTCAAACCCATTTTGTCATCCCTATCTAAGCTAGGGTTGACAAAGTGGGTCAGCCCATCAAAAATAAGCACAGCCCGTCAAAAATAGGCTAGACATGTTTTAGCCTACAAAAAAAAAAGGTGGGACGAACTGACTCACTTTGCAAATCACTTTTTTTAGTGGATTAAATGGGCTGGCCTGTCAGACAAAATCCATTTTGTTATCCCTAATCACACGATGGGAGGTAAGTAATATATGTTTCACATTTTTTTATTTGATTCTTTATGATGTTTGTGTTATTATAAGTGTTGCGAAACGGCAAGTGCACCGCTCGTTCAAGTAATAAAATGATAAGTAGAGTTATCGTTCTCACGAGGATTGAAGCACTAGAATTATTTGTAATTTAGAATCTTTAAATTGGATGAGAAATAATATAATTGAGAGAATATGATTGTGATTTGGATTTAAGAAATTATAACAAAACTGAATTAAAATTTAAGAAAATGCAAACGCAATGTAAATTAAAGATTATGCAGTAATGAGGAAGAATTGTGGTTAAAGCACAATCACCTTTGATCTCTACATTCTATAATTGAATTGGTTATTAAATTCGCTTATTCTAATTATTCAAAGGATATATCTTACTTAATTTAGTTAAATCTTGATTCCTCAGTAATTTAACCCTTTAATCTAATTAAGAATTCTAATTCCTTAGTTATCCCTTCTTAAATTAAGCTTTGAGCTGATATATTTATTACTCTGCAATTTTACATCCCTATCCCTAGGTAATGTAAAGATTGTTACCCTACCGCTTTCCGAGACTAAATTCCCAATATTCCTATTGTGAATCCTAGCTCTTGGAACCCTAACAGATTGATCAAGTCTATTGAGGCAACAGTAATTAAAGAATAAGATAGAGCAAAACAATTATTATAAATTGTATCAATACCAATTCAAATTACATAAGAGTTCACGTTAGCTTTGGCTTTAACCACAATAAAAGAGGAATTAGCCAGACATGATGATGTCTGGCTTGAATACAATAATGATAAGGTAGATGAGAAAGAATACAAAGAATGAAGAGTAAGCAAAACCCCCAATCTTGGCCTCCTTCTTGATCTTCCTCCTTTCTTGATCTCCTTCAATGCCTCTTTTTCTTGTTTTTGCCTCTGTGTTCGTATTCAAAAACGTCCTACTACTTTCCTATTTATATCTAAGTCATAAAAACCTGATATCTTTTATTTTTATGTTATCTTTAATCTAATTCGTATTTCCCAGTGTTGTCCGCGCAACTGGCGCGAGCTCTAGCGCGACTGGTGCCAGATTCCAGTAAGTGTGACACGATCCGCATGACTCTGGCACGATTGGCGTCAGTTTCCAATAGGTTTGGCGCGATGAGCATGGCCATGGTGCAGTTGGCGCGAGCTTCCAGAAATCCTTAGCTATTTATTTTGCTTCTTTTCTTCCTTTTCATGGCTCCTAACATCAAAGTTGCATAAAATCAGTGATAAACACAATAAGGATGAACTTTGTACTTATTCTAGCATTTATTTTACATTTTATGCTAGCAGCATATCAAATAATTCCCAAATTTAGATATTGTTGTCCTCAGCAATAAAATAAAACATTATTGCAATGCATATCATCACATACACAATCTCAGAACTACTCTGTTAAATGCAATTGAATTCCATATGAAAATTTCAAGAATATTTTTCAAGTATATCGTCATAGAATCTTAACTTGAATACCCCTCACTAAGAGATATAAATCACTCATCACTGAAGTGTATTGGGTAAAATATAATCTCTCTATTACTCCAAAGCTATAATACTACCATAGGCTTGACTATATTCTCAAGTTCCTGAACATAAGAAACATGAATACATGCATAGTTAATCAAAAGGTCTTTACAAGGTTGTAACTTGGTCTGGCTTAGGGGTAGGAATAATTTGGATAGTGGCTAAAATTGAGATTGAATTTGATTAGAATTAGTCAAGTCCACTTAACCAATCTACCACTCTTATTCTCATGTCCACCTCTATACATCTAGTCCCTCCTTTTGTCTCTGTTTCTTTTATCTTTTTTTTTTTTTTCAAAACATTGTAAACAGAGAGAATAAAATAATGATAAAATATATTTAGATCCACCAGCTGGTATTTCAGACTTGTTATTTCCCAACTAAATTTGGTTTTTGCCAGATCTGCTCTGTTGGCACTTCAACACCAAACCCAGAATTGTCTTCTTGGGTAACTTTGTTTTTCCTCTTACCCTTTCTTTCCTTTTCTATGGACATTTATCTTTCTATTTTTCAATATCTAGCAGACTTGATTCTAATTCTTCTTCCTTCCAATCTCAAATAAGCTGGTCAAAGATAAGTTTTAAGTGTCAGGTGAATGAAATAGAAAAGGTTTAGGCTCAAAGGGGTTTAACAATGGAAAATTATTAAGGTAAAGTCATTTGGCTCTAGCTTAAAAAGAAGAAAATGCCTTTATCATATCAACCATGCAAGTATTATAGAGAAACAAATCAAGTTCTAGAGTATTATTCACAGTGAGGTCACTCTGAAAAGAAAATATTTTGTATATAGGCTCAATCCTCACAAGCTATGGTATCAAGCTAGATTCTTTTGATTTCCTATCAAGTATCCTATTATTCTTCACAATGTACTTCAATCACAAAAATTAACCTAGTTCTAATCATGTCATATGCAAATCTATACTCTACTTATCTCCTATATACTTCCAAAACAATTATTATTCAATCCAATTTATCACAACATTAGCAATTCCAAATCTGAAAATTAGCATAACATGCTCTAACATTTTATTCACCTAATTCTAAAAAGAACCCTAAACTAAACTAATCTAATTATCAAACTAATTTCTAAACTTAATTTCTAATATAATCTAATTTTTTTAATTAACTTCTAATTTAATCTAAATTCTGTTAAACATCATTTGTTTCTTCAAGTATGATTCTTCAAAAATAACGCATATGCGTTCCCCATTCCCAGATTTTAAACATTGCTGTCCCTAACAATAAATTTATATTCTAAGGAAAGCATATATTCGCATTATTCGAAAAATCATCTTTGTAATACCAACATCAATCTAAACAGAATTATTTAACTAAAAATTAAACTAATTCAATTCAAACACATCCCTAATATAAATTACTTAAAAATTAAATTGTTCCACAAGCAATGAAATGAAATAACTTAAACATAAAAATATGAAAGCAATTAAAATATTGTCCAATGATCTGAAAATGTCACTCCTCGGCCTTCATAGTGTCATCATCAACGACTTGAGATCCTGCAACAGTTGCCGCTAATGGCTGAGAAGGATGGGAAGGTCCAGGAGAAACATGGGATGTTGATGCCTGTTGTGGCTGGTAAGTAGTGAAGTCAATGGAAAAATGTCGGCACAAGTCCTCCATCATCCTAGTTTGATACTCCAATTGGGATTGGATTTGCACATAACTCGGAGAATCTTCATAAACCAACTCATGACGTCGGGCTCTAGTGGTAGTAG
This sequence comes from Glycine tomentella, assembly GCA_007407185.1. NCBI lineage: Eukaryota > Viridiplantae > Streptophyta > Magnoliopsida > Fabales > Fabaceae > Glycine > Glycine tomentella. The sequence goes on from PYAF01000596.1 coordinate 18,097, forward strand.
AAGAAGGCTGTGGCGGTGCTCAAACTTCTGGTTGAGGAATCTCATCACGAGGACTCCTATTAGCAATTTCTTCAGGTTGTAACTTTGAAGCTCGAATCAGTTGCTCTTGCCACGCATTCTCTATCGCAGCCAAATAAGTCTTATGCGTCATGACGGATGCTATCTTCACATCCTCAGGCTCGTCATCTGGAATCTCTAAACCTGCCTTCATACAAAAGTGAGAAATAAGTGAGGAATGGGCAAGGAGAGACTTACTGCTACCATCTTGGATCATGTGCAGTATCCTATCAGACAAGATACTGGCAATGTTAAGATTATCATCTCCCAACAGTACATATATAAGAATGACCCTTTCAACATTCACATCTGTCAAGTTTGTAGATGGAATGATAGTATGATTGTTAAATTGATGCCAAAATTCCGCCTCTCCGGTAGGATCTTGCTTCCTCAACTTCTCAGGTACATAATCCATTCCAGCCTTAGTCTTCCAAGTAGTGTACAATCCAGTAATGCCTCTTCGGATCTCATCTGCAAGTTGAGGCATGTCATCTCTGTAAACACTCTTACTTGTGATGGGTTGCATCTTATAAAATTTCTTACTGAAAGCACAGGATTGAAGACTGTAATAGCTAGTATCCAAAAAGCTTTCAATGAACTCATGGTCAAATGGAACTTCAACCCCTCTGACTGTTAAGATTTTTTCCACGGCAAGCGTACCGTTCTATCGTTGTAAGTTTCGAATTTATAAGATCGTCTCCACAGGGACTTGAGCTTACTCAGTTAATCCAAATAGAATTAAACAGTTCAATAGGTATGTACAAGTAGGTCGAACGGATTTTTATTAGGTGATGCAAGTAAAGTAAAATAACTAAACTTAACGAAAAATGAAAATATTTATGAGAAAGTGGGATTGGATTTCATCATTCTTAACATTCTATATTCAATTAATATTTACCACGCATAAATCATCGTCTATTCTTATTGATGCACACTAAGTTACCTTGAATCGATCCCTCACATTTAAGTAAATACCCCAGCGTTAAGAACTATAATCGCGTGCTTTTATGCAATCAAAACGTTATGCCCTATTCTTAGCAACGTAACGTAATGAGTAAATTCATTCAGTTCAAACCCTAAAATTACTTTCCAGTCTCACTTAGGATTTAAGTTCGTGATACTGGTGATCAAGTAGGATCAAGCATTAAGCGCAGAATGAAACTACCAATAAGAAATAGAACGATTCATGCATGAATATTAAAAAAAGTATAGGGTTAAGAAGATTACATCCAACCTCTAAGAAGCTAACCAAGCATGGAGAGAACCTCCTCTTGGAAAGAGTTGCTGAACGTTCCCATCCTCGCTTCTCTCCGATAGAGTTTCCCCGCTAATCCTCACTTCTCTCACTTTCTTAATCTACCTAATACTACTATTTAACCTCCTAAGCCTAAAGAACAAGCAAAGGAAGAAAGGAATCAAGAAATGAAGCCAAAAGAATGCCTTTCCTCTTTAAATTTGTGGCCTATTTATAGGTTTTTGCCTCCTGCCAGCTTCACTAGCCCAGGCCACCATTTTCTTCATGTTTTGGTCGCCTGGGCCAGCTTAACATATCTTTTTGGAACTTGTAGCTCGCCCGGGCGAGCAAAATACACTATGGTTGGTCGCCTGGGCGAGTTAAAGTCTTAATGTTCAAGAAAGCTTTGGGCCATGTCGGTTTCTTGGCCTGAAATACTTGTTGCACCTCCCATACTTGCTATATAAGCCTTTTTTGCTTGCTTTGATATCCGGAAGCCTCGAAAATCCACGGAATCTATCAAACACACAACATGATTTGGATTAATCTTCCGAAACTCTTTAAACACAAGTATAAGGTGCTAATTAACTAGGTTTAGGGAAATTTATAAGCTAAATGAAAGAAATCAAAAGATAAGTGCCAATATTTTAAACACGAAGTTAACTGAAATATGGCACTTGACACGAACCCAACTTACTCTTCGTCTCTCCACCATTTCTCTATCAACATTGGCCAGAAACTCCTTCAGGATGACACTAGAGCTTGGTTCAGCGTAACTCACCAAGGTCTGCCAATCTCTCCTAGTAATCACCTCCAAGATAGGGGAGTTATCAGGCAGAAATTCCCAATCGATCCTTTTCTCCGGGATTATTTTCTTCGGTGCATACCAATTTTCATACCTTTGTTGACATTCAATGGTGCGGAAATGATTCGCATCAAAATCAGAATTCCTTGCCCTCTTGGTACCAGATGTAGCACCCTTCTTCTTCTCCTTTTCTATTTGCTTTCCCTGAAACTCAGAAAAATTCCACAATGACTATGCAATGAATTCCCATATTGCTGGCAATCATATCTTTAATATTTCTTTATTTCAGAAAAACAAACAGATAATTACAGTCATAATTTAATCATATTTTGGGAATTAAAACAAAGCATTTGACAATGGATATACAAATAAATCTTCTCCTATAATTCCCAGATTTATCTGATTCTATTTAACTCAATTATAAATTAAGAAGATTAGTAAAAACATGCTTTTATCATGATGATCAGGAAATAAAATCTTTAAAATAGAATGAGAATAGAATAATAAGAATAACATAATTGCCATTCCCAAATTTTATTTCCTACTCTAAGTCTCAAATTATTTTTTTACCAAAGCCACATATATTTTAATTCTTAAAAGCAACCATAGTATTAGCATTGAAATCAAAGTATCAATTTAACTATCCAATTCAAAAATCTCATGTCCTAAAACATAAATAATTATGCTAATTCAATTTCTAAGATTTGAAGACATTCTATTCATATAATCAAAGTTATAATCTAAGAACCAACACATATCAAAGCAATCCCTTTAGCCATTTATCATAAAAATCACAAGCAATTGATTTGCAGCTGGCGCGGATGGCGCCAAGTCTCACGCGAGTCGCGTGGGCTGCAGAACAGAGAATACTCATGAACCCAGCTGGCGCTACTTGCGCCAACCCTTACGCTGATCACGTGGGCTGAGTTCTTGCCCTAAACTCTATCAATCATTCTTCAGAATCAATCCTAACCATCATGCATACTAATCTAAACCTTAAAGAATATAAATCACAAAGATTAACAAGAGTAATACGTACCTTATCCTTAGCCATTTGAAAAGAATCAAGAACTTGAAATAGAAACACAATGTTGCTTCCACAATAGAAAAAACAAGCAATTTGGTCTACTTTTAAATGCTAGTCAGAATTAGAGTGAAAACGAATGGGAATAAGGTAAAGAATGCAATGTATTTATAAACTCTAGAATAAAGAGAAGTTAATGGTGGTTATGAGGAAAATGTAACTGAAATAGGAAGTTATTGGTAGTTATTGTGCTTGCAACGTTCTGAATGGGAATAGCCAAGAGTTGTGGCTGCTAAGTAAGGAATGAGGGGTCACCAAAATAGGGTTTCAGCTTTTAAATTTTAAAAATCAAGTTCGAACTGCCACGCGAATCACGCCATCCCCAAGCGACTCGCGCTGATTTCCAGAATCGCTGGTGCGAATGGCGCCAGGTTCACGCAATTAGCGGGAACTCACAGTATCAATGGTGCAACTGGCGCCATGTTCACGCGAGTAGCGCGAACCTGCAAAATTGCTTTTTCAAAATTTTTTCTAAATGAAACTAATTACTAACCTAAAACTCCTAAAATTAATCTAACTTAAATAAAAACACACGAATTAACAATGAAAAATTTTAAAATCAACAAAAATATTAATGATTAACTAAATAAAACATAAATAAACAATTTAAAAGAAAACACGCAACAATTAAAATCCTTGGATTGCCTTCCAAGTAGCACTTTGTTTAACGTCACTTAGCTTGACGCATCAAATCTTTATTCTTCAGGTGAAAATAGAGGTATAGAAATAACGTTTCTATTCACTTGTCCTCCATGATCAAACTTTAATTGGCATCCATTAACTTTAAAAGATCTATCACTGTCGAGTGGAGAAATTCCCACTGTTCCATAAGGATATACCTCTCGTACAATGAATGGACCAGACCAACGGGACTTCAATTTACCTGGAAAAAGTCTCAAACGAGAATTGTAAAGCAATACTTGTTGTCCCGGCTCAAATTCTTTTGGACGAATCTTATCATCATGCCACTTCTTAGTCTTCTCCTTATAAATTCGAGCATTCTCATATGCATTTAACCTGAACTCATCAAGCTCATTTAATTACAACAATCTTTTACCATTAGCTTTAGACAGTTCAAAGTTTAAATATTTTGTAGCCCACATAGCTTTATGCTCTAATTCAACAGGAAGATGACAAGACTTACCATATAGCATTTGAAATGGTGACATACCTATAGGGGTTTTGAAAGTTGTTCGGTATGCCCACAGTGCATCATTAAGCTTCTTTGCCCAATCTTTCTGAGAACTTCCAACAGTATTCTCCAAAATTCTCTTTAACTCCCTATTGGAAATTTCGACTTGTCCACTCGTCTGAGGATGATAAGGTGTAGCCACTCTATGGGTAACCCCATATTTCGCAAGCAAAGTTGAAAATTATTTGTTGCAAAAATGAGCGCCTCCATCACTTATGATTGCTCTTGGTACTCCAAAACGAGTGAATATATTCTTGATACAACCACCTTTGCATCATTGGTAGGTAATGCCACAGCTTCTACCCACTTAGATACATTGTCTACAACTACCAATATATATTGATTGGAATACGATTTAGGGAAAGGTCCCATAAAATTGATTCCCCATACATCAAACAGTTCCACTTCTTGAATGTTATTAAGTGCATTTCATCCTTACGAGATATTTTACCAGTTCGTTGACAATTGTCACATTTTTCCACAAAATCCCTAGCATCTTTAAAAATTGTAGGCCAATAATACCCATTTTGCAATACCTTCTAAGCTGTTCGGTTTCCTCCAAAATGTCCCCCATAATTTGAAGCGTGACAATGCCAAAGAATCTTTGGCATTTCTGATTCAGCCACACATCTGCGAATAACACTGTCAGTACATTGAAAATAGAGGAAAGGGTTATCCCATAAATACCTCCGTGCATCGTGAAGGAACTTTTTCTTCTGCTGCCAATTAAGACCTCCAGGAAGAACACCTACAGATTTGAAGTTGGCCATATCGGCAAACCATGGACCCATATCAATCACCATCATCTCATCAGGAAAAGATTCATTAATGGCTATCTCTGGCCCATCTTGTAACTCTTTATCCTGAATCCTAGAAAGATGGTCTGCTACTTTATTCTCCACTCCAATCTTGTCCTTGATTTCCAAGTCAAATTCTTGAAATAAAAGCATCCAGCGCAACAATTGTAGCTTTGCATCCTGCTTAGTCATTAAATACTTGAGAGCAGCGTGGTCAGTATAAATAGTAACTTTAGAACCTATCAAATAGGACCTAAACTTGTCTAATGCATATACTACAACTAGCATTTCTTTTTCAGTGGTGGCATAATTAACCTGTGCCTCATTTAAAACTTTACTAGCATAATATATAACATGCAATAATTCATTCTTACGCTGACCAAGAACAGCACCAATGGCATTATGCACTTGCATCGCACATTAATTCAAAAGGTAAATTCCAATCAGGTGTTGTTAGAATAGGGCGCGGTGGTAAGTTTTTCCTTCAACACATTAAATGGATTGATGCAAACTTTATCAAAAACAAAATCACTTTCTTTGGTTAAAAGTTTACTAAGAGGTTTGGGAATTTTAGAAAAATCTTTAATGAACCTCCCATAAAAACCTGCATGACCTAAGAAACTCTTCACTCTAGTAGCATTAACAGGAGGAGGAAGTTTTTCAATCAACAACAATTTAGCTTTGTCAACCTCTATTCCCTTTTTAAAAATTTTGTGGCCTAAAACAATACCCTCACGTACCATAAAATGGCATTTCTCCCAATTGAAAACAAGGTTTGTTTCTTGACACATTTTCAAAACTTTAGCTAGGTTAATTAAACATGAGTCAAAACAAGATCCAAAAATAGAAAAATCATCCATAAATACCTCTAAACATTTTTCTACCATGTCAGAGAAAATAGAAAGCATACACCTTTGAAATGTTGTCGGTGCATTGCAGAGGCCAAATGGCATTCTCCTGTATGCAAAGACTCCAAATGGGCATGTGAAAGCAGTCTTCTCCTGGTCTTCAGGTGCCACTGGAATTTGGTTATAACCGGAATACCCATCAAGAAAGCAATAATAATCATGACCAACCAACCTTTCCAGCATCTGATCAATGAACGGAAATGGAAAATGGTCCTTTCGAGTGGCATCATTGAGTCTCCTATAGTCCACACACATCCTCCAACCAGTAACGGTTCTAGTGGGAATCAACTCATTATTATTATTTTGAATTACAGTCATCCCACCTTTCTTAGGAACTGTTTGAACCGGAATCACCCATGCGGTGTCAGATATGGGATAGATCATCCCTGCATCTAACAGTTTCACCACCTCTTTCCTTACCACTTCTTTCATTGTAGGATTGAGTCGCCTCTGAGGCTGCCTCACAGGCTTCACATCATCTTCCAACAAAATCTTGTGAGTATAGAAAGAAGGATTAATTCCTTTCAGATCAGATATAGACCACCCAATTGCAGTCTTGTCCTCCTTAAGAACTTTCAACAACCTCTCTTCTTCTTCTAACTTCAGCTCTTTAGTGATGATAACTGGGAAAGTCTCATTCTCTCCCAAAAATGCATACTTCAAATTGCTAGGTAATTTTTTAAGCTCAATCTTCGGTGCTTCAGTCACTGTGTCAGACTCTTCCTTCTCTAGCACCTCTATAATTAACTCCACTTCTTCTTGTAATGCATCAGTATCTAGGACTTCCCGTTCCTCCTCCACCTTCTGGTCATCAGTCTTATCTGCATGGATTATTGTATCTGAAATATCCAGCCTGAAACAATCATGCTTATCAGAAGGATTTTTCATAGCATAAAATACATTAAAAGTAATAGATTTATCATCCATCCTAAGTTCTAATTTTCCTTGCTCTACATCAATTAAAGCTCTAGCTGTAGCTAAGAATGATCTACCTAACAAAAGCAGTATTTCACTTTCACCTTCCATATCTAAAACTATAAAATCTGCAGGAAAAATAAACTTATCTACTTTAACCAAAACATCCTCTATGACTCCAATCGGTTTTCTCAACGAACGATCTTCAAGCCGCAAAGAAACTTTAGTAGCCTTGAGTTCAGAAATCCCCAATGACTTGCATAGGGACAATGACATCAAATTAATGCTTACTCCAAGATCGCACAATGCTCTCCCTACATTGACATTACCTATAGCGATGGGAATATTGAAGCTACCTGGATCTTTACGCTTTGGTGGAAGCTTCCTCTGTATGATGGCATTGCACTCCTCAGTGAGTGCAATGATCTTGCATTCCTACAACTTATGCTTTCTAGGTAACAACTCTTTCATAAACTTGGCATAATTAGGCATGTTAGCTAAAGCCTCAGCAAATGGAATATTAATGTGCAATTTCTTAAACATGTCTAAAAACTGGTATATTGTTGTTTCTGAGCTTGTTGCTTGAGCTTCATTGGATAAGGTGACTTCTCAAAACGAGAAAAATCCATTGGTTTCTTTTCTTGCTTGCTTGAAGGCACTTTAACTACCGGTTCATCGAAAACTGTAGTGGTTTTCTCTTCAATCTCTCTTTGAATGACATTTAGCTTCTCTTGAGGTTTGATCACAATTCCACTTCTTATTGTAACTGCATTTGTCCGCTCCCTTGGGTTAACAACAGTGTCACTAGGGAAATGTGCTTGAGACCTCTCAGTCAATTGCTTAGCCAACTGACCAATTTGATTTTCAAGATTTCTAATAGAAGCAGCTTGATTCCTGTGATGGGCTTTGGTCTCACTGATGAAGGCATTGGTCTCCTTAATGAAAGAATTGGTGACCTGAATGTGCTCATTTGTAGTCTTAGACAATTGCAAGTAATTATTGGATTTGTAATCCAAACCTCCTCCCTGAATTCTTCTTTGGAAATTATTACTGGAGCGTAATTCGAAGTCCTCTGAAAGTTTGAATGATTCCTCTGGTCGTACCATACTCCATTAACTTGCATTGGATCAGCTCTTACCAAGGTAGGACACTCATTGGATTCATGTCTCCCTGGCAGTATTCACAAATAGGTGGTTGTGCTCTTATAGTTGAAGCTTGAACTGCTGAACCTTGCATCCTGTCAAGTTTCTCATTCAACCTTGCCAATTGCTGTGATAGAAGCTTTTGCTCAGCCAACATCGCATCACTGCTTCCTAGTTGGATAACTTCCCTCTTCGGTTGAGCTGTGATGCTCTCATTTTCATTGCGAGCCAGTGAATCAATTAACTCATACGTCTGAGTAGCTGTCTTTGATCTAATCGAACCTCCAGCTGCCACATTCACTATAAGTCTTGATTCTGGAGTCATCCCGTTAAAGAATATGCGTACTTTCTTTCCCACAGTCATATCATACTGTGGACATTTCCGGATCAATTCCTGGAACCTATTCCAAGCTGCACATAAACTCTCTCTCCCATTTTGAGTAAAATTGGTGATCTCATTCACCAACCTGTTATATTTCTCCATAGAAAATATTAAGAGAAAAATTTAGTAACCAATTCTTCCCACGTACTGATGTTGTTGGGAGTTTGTCTGTCTAACCAACGAAGTGCTTTTCCCTTAACAGCAAAGGGAAACAGTCGTAGTCTCACAGCGTCGTCTGATACACCCTGGTGCCTGATTGTATCGCAAATCCTCAGAAATCTGTCAATGAAATCGTGTGGGTCTTCATCGTCCTCTCCACCAAATTGACTCCTTTCCACCAAAGCAATTAATGATGGATTAATATCAAATTTGTTAGCCTCAATTGGTGGTCGGACTATGCTAGGATTGGGTCTTGTGAACAATGGAGCCAGAATATCCTCCATTAATTCCTCCTCTTGTGGTGGTCTTTCAACCATCTCTGGTTCTAATTCACCGATTGAATTAGATTTTTCTGCCTCTCGTCTCTGCTTGGCTAATCTCCTGTTCCTTCTCACAGCCTTCTCTATTTTGGGATCAAACTGCAAAGCCATAGGTCCAACTAAACCTCGCATAAACTAAAGAAAATAGATCAATAAAAAAAAATCCAATATTAAAGAACAAAATTACAGTAAATTAGCATAGTCAATCCCCGACAACGGCGCCCAAAACTTGTTTCGAAAAGGCAAGTGCACCGCTCGTTCAAGTAATAAAATGATAAGTAGAGTTATAGTTCCTACGAGGATTGAAGCACTAGAATTATTTGTAATTTAGAATCTTTAAATTGGATGAGAAATAATATAATTGAGAGAATATGATTGTGATTTAGATTTAAGAAATTATAACAAAAATGAATTAAAATTTAAGAAAATGCAAACGCAATGTAAATTAAAGATTATGCAGTAATGAGGAAGAATTGTGGTTAAAGCACAATCACCTTTGATCCCTACCTTCTATAATTGAATTGGTTATTAAATTCGCTTATTCTAATTATTCAAAGGATATATCTTACTTAATTTAGTTAAATCCTGATTCCTCAATAATTTGACCCTTTAATCTAATTAGGAATTCTAATTCCTTAGAAATCCCTTCTTAAATTAAGCTTTGAGCTGATATATTTATTACTTTGCAATTCTACATCTATATCCCTTGGTAATGTAAAGATTGTTACTCTACCACTTTCCGAGACTAAAATCCCAATATCCCTATTGTGAATCCTAGCTCTTGGAACCCGGCAGATTGATCAAGTCTATTGAGGCAAAAGTAATTAAAGAATAAGATAGGGCAAAACAATTATCATAAACTGTATTAATACCAATTCAAATTACATAAGAGTTCACATTGGCTTTGACTTTAACCACAATCAAAGAGGAATTAGCCAGACATGATGATGTCTGGCTTGAATACAATAATAATAAGGTAGATGAGAAAGAATACAAAGAATGAAGAGTAAGCCAACCCCCCCAATCTTGACCTCCTTCTTGATCTTCCTCCTTTCTTGATCTCCCTCAATGCCTTTTTTGTTGTTTTTGCCTTTGTGTTCGTAATCAAAAACGTCCTACTACTTTACTATTTATATCTAGGTCATAAAAACCCTAATATCTTTTATTTTTATGTTATCTTTAATATAATTCGTATTTCCCAGTGTCGTTCGCGTGACTAGCGCGAGCTCTAGCGCGACTGGTGCCAGATTCCAGTAAGTGTGACACGATCCGCGTGACTCTGGCACGACTGGCGTTAGTTTCCAGTAGGTTTGGTGCGATCAGCGTGGCCATGGCACGGTTGGTGTGAGCTTACAGAAATCCTTAGCTATTTATTTTGCTTCTTTTCTTCCTTTTCTTGGCTCCTAACATCAAAGTTGAATAAAATCACTGATAAACACAATAATGATGAACTTTGTACTTATTCTAGCATTTATTTGACATTTTATGCTTAGTTTCTTAATGAATTTACCCTAAAAACTACATATGCTAGCAGCATATCAATAATTTCATAAGAATTTTATAGAAAAGTGAAATTTGTTATTGGTAGTCGTTAAATACAAATGGAAATTGACAGGAAGAAGAAGATGGTGTCCTTGATGCTTCAGAAGCGCCTCGATGCTAGCATTTTAAAGTGCAGAAGGGGCAAGGTCTGGCTTGATTCAAATGAAGTCAATGAAATCTCCATGGCCAATTCTCGAAAAAAACATAAGGAAGTTGGTTAAGGATGGGTTTATTATCAGGAAGCCGACTAAGATAAACTCTCGCTCTTGTGCTCGTCGAATAAAGGAGGCCAAGAGAAAGGGACGTGACTCTGGTTATGGTAAGCATAAGGGTACAAGGGAAGCAAGGTTTCCCACCAAAATACTTTGGATGAGGAGGATGTGTGTCCTCAAGCGCTTGCTTTGCAAGTACAAGGAATCAAACAAGATTGACAAGCACATGTACATGAAGGTGAGAGGTAATGTTTTCAAGAACAAGAGAGTCTTGTTGGAGAGCACACACAAGTCTAAGTATGAGAAGGCAAGAGCATCCCAGCCAGCTCAAGCACCCAAGAAATCCAAGAAGTGAATGTGTGATCCACAGATTTGGTGGATGGCGGCTCTTTATCTATGTGGACATCTTCAGTTACTGTGCTCAAGAACATGACAAAACTCAAGATCAACACCTAATTACTCTCCAAGGTTCTGATATGCTGCTAGCATATGTAGTTTTTAGGGTAAATTCATTAAGAAACTAAGCATAAAATGTCAAATAAATGCTAGAATAAGTACAAAGTTCATCATTATTGTGTTTATCACTGATTTTATGTAACTTTGATGTTAGGAGCCAAGAAAAGGAAGAAAAGAAGCAAAATAAAGAGCTAAGGATTTCTGGAAGCTCGCGCCAACCGTGCCAGAGTCACGCGGATCGCGTCACACTTACTCGAATCGGGCGCCAGTCGTGCTAGAGCTCGCGCCAGTCGCGCAGACGACACTGGGAAATACGAATTAGATTAAAGATAACATAAAAATAAGATATTAGGGTTTTTATGACCTAGATATAAATAGGAAAGTAGTAGGACGTTTTTGAATACGAACACAGAGGCAAAAACAAGAAAAAGAGGCATTGAAAGAGATCAAGAAAGGAGGAAGATCAAGAAGGAGGCCAAGATTGGGGGGTTGGCTTACTCTTCATTCTTTGTATTCTTTCTCATCTACTTTATTATTATTGTATTCAAGCCAGACATCATCATGTCTGGCTAATTCCTCTTTGATTGTGGTTAAAGCCAAAGCCAATGTGAACTCTTATGTAATTTGAATTGGTATTGATACAGTTTATGATAATTGTTTTGCCCTATCTTATTCTTTAATTACTTTTGCCTCAATAGACTTGATCAATCTGTAGGGTTCCAAGAGCTAGGATTCACAATAGGGATATTGGGATTTTAGTCTCGGAAAGCGGTAGAGTAACAATCTTTACATTACCTAATAAATATATCAGCTCAAAGCTTAATTTAAGAAGGGATTACTAAGGAATTAGAATTCCTAATTAGATTAAAGGGTCAAATTACTGAGGAATCAGGATTTAACTAAATTAAGTAAGATATATCCTTTGAATAATTAGAATAAGCGAATTTAATAACCAATTCAATTATAGAAGGTAGGGATCAAAGGTGATTGTGCTTTAACCACAATTCTTCCTCATTACTGCATATCTTTAATTACATTGTGTTTGCATTTTCTTAAATTTTAATTCAGTTTTTTAATAATTTCTTAAATCTAAATCACAATCATATTCTCTCAATTATATTTTTTCTCATCCAATTTAAAGACTCTAAATTACAAATAATTCTAGTGCTTCAATCCTCGTGGGAACGATAACTCTACTTATCATTTTATTACTTGAATGAGCGGTGCACTTGCCGTTTCGCAACAAGTTTTTAGCACCGTTGCCGGGGATTGATTACGCTAATTTACTTGTAATATTGGATTTTCTTGTTTTATTGATCTGTTTTCTTTAGTTAATGCGAGGTTTAGTTGGACCCGAGGCTTTGTAGTTTGATCATGAAATAGACAAGACTGAGAGAAGGAACAGGAGATTAGCCAAGCAAAGACGAGAGGCAGAAAAATCTAATTCAATCAGTGAATTAGAACCAGAGATGGCTGAAAGACCACCACAAGGGGAGGAATTAATGGAGGATATTCTGGCTCCATTGTTCACAAGACCCAATCCTAGCATAGTCCGACCACCGATTGAGGCTAACAAATTTGATATTAATCCATCATTAATTGCTTTGGTGGAAAGGAATCAATTTGGTGGAGAGGACGATGAAGACCCACGATTTCATTGACAGATTTCTGAGGATTTGCGATACAATCAGGCACCAGGGTGTATCAGACGACGCTGTGAGACTACGACTGTTTCCCTTTGCTGTTAAGAGAAAAGCACTTCGTTGGTTAGACAGACAAACTCCAACAACATCAGTACGTGGGAAGAACTGGTTACTAAATTTTTCTCTCAGTATTTTCTATGGAGAAATATAACAGGTTGGAGAATGAGATCACCAATTTTACTCAGAATTGGAGAGAAAGTTTATGTGCAGCTTGGAATAGGTTCCAGGAATTGATCTGGAAATGTCCACAGTATGATATGACTGTGGGAAAGAAAGTACGCATATTCTTTAACGGGATGACTCTAGAATCAAGACTTATAGTGAATGTGGCAGCTGGAGATTCGATTAGATCAAAGATGTAACGCCTCCTTTTGCTCTCTCGTGCTTGATTGATTTTAGATGAAATCCCGTGTCCACTTTGTATTAGAAGTATCTTAGTTATAAATTTCATGTATAAAAATTTCTTTCTTCTTGCTTTGATTTTGCAATTTAGTCATAATATAAACTATTCTTCCTCACCACGGTTGCTTTATAATAAGAATACAATCCATTATACAATCCCAAATATAGTGTCCAAAATAATATACAGACGACCTGATACAAATTACATGCAAATAGAAAATTATAAATCACAGCATACAGTCCATCAAAACTTCCTCATCACACCTTCTTCAATATCATTTACAGCTTATGCTTTCCTGTTCCTCTGCTCGCCCAAATAAATTGGGGTCATCACAGGTGTCAACCACAGACACAAATTAGGGTAAGTCTATGATAAATATAATTTAAGTCACAAAATATATACAGAAAGTCATCACAACATATACAAAAAGTCATCATAACATCGTCAAAATATGTTGCATGCTTACTTGCTTATCTTAACACGGTCTTTAGCCCCCGCCAGGCAAAATATAAAATAACACGGACTTATGCCCCCGCCAGACTCAATATAAAATAACACCACGGACTTAAGCCTCCGCCAGGCAAAATATATAATATCACGAACTTATGCCCCCGCCAGAGTCAATATAAAATAACACGGACTTATGCCCCCGCCAGGCTAAATATATAATAACACGGACTTATGCCCCCGCCAGGCTCAATATAAAATAACACCACGGACTTAAGCCTCCGCTAGGCAAAATATATAATATCACGGTCTTATGCCCCCGCCAGGCAGAATATAAAATAACACGGACTTTAGCCTCCGCCAGGCATATGCATATGAACATGCATAAATGATTCTCTTTTCCTCTTATTTTTCTCTTCAATGTTACCCTTCTCTTGATCTCTTATGCTCAAAGTTGTCAACAGGAATCTATTACAGAGTTAATGTATGTAGAACAATATATAAACTTCTTTACACAAAATTCCAATTATATAACCACAATCCACTTCATAGATTTTTCAGAACAAGTCACAATTAATCACAACTTAAATAGTTTCAACATAATAAACATAATTCCATCATACTTTTATATAACATTTAATAAGTAAACTCAAGAATTTATAGCACAATAAACAACACATAAACTTTAGTGAAAATATTCCTTTAATTATCATTCAAATCCATTAATTCCTTAGATATTCAAGCCAATTAAACAATTACCTATTAAGCTAAATTTTAATCATTCATACTACCAATCTTTTATTAAACTAAATTCAAATTATTTCTTCAATTAATCAATTCATCAAACCAAACTTAGTTCTTTGAGGCAATTAATCATACACCTAATGAACAAAGCTTAATTCTAAAGCAATTTGAATAATCTTAGCATACTTAAACCATATTTATCATAAACTTCCCATACCTTGCTTGATTTTAGAACTTTGGACAGCCTTCTTTCCTTGCTTCTTCACGTGGAATTTTAGGATAATGGACCTTGGCTTTTCTTTAGGTCTTTTGAAAGGAATAAGGCGAGTTTGGAAAATGATGGAATGAAAGTAATATGGAGTATGGTTTTTTGCACGTTCCTTTTCGGCTTGAAAGGCTTGGATTTTCGGTCCCCCATCCTTCTTATATAGTGTTAATGAAGTGCTGAATCACTCCTTGCCATGAAAATATCTTACTAAGCTATAATGACCTAACTTTCCATTTGCTTGAATTTTATTGGTTAGTAGCTTTCCACCCTACATGTGTCCACTTTCTTGAATTTTCTCAAGCCTTCCTTAATCCTCTTGATAGTGCACGTGGATTTGCTTAGCTTGGAGAGTAATTTTCATCATTTTCGTGGTATAGCTAGGTGTTAGAAATATTTTGTGCTTTTCCTTCATTCTTGAATTTTCCCCAAAACTCGTTTAGTAAAATAGTGGTTCTGGATTCGTTAACCGTTGGATCTCCTTGAAATTTTAAAAGCATACTCCTATCCCATATATCTAACTTTGGACCGTTGGGATTTTTGAAATAATACCTAGAATTGTCCATATGTTCAACGGAGTCAAAAGGAAATTTTTCTTCAAAAATCTTCTTAGTTTATTATTACCTTTACTTTACATTTGGACCAATGGCATGTATCCTAGCTTTTCTACCATCCAAGTGTCCCTTCTTCTTGATAACTGTATATCCTTTTCATTTTCTCTTTATTTGTTCGTGGAACATAAGCTTGTAGGGCAAGATTTATTTCTTACAACTTATACCTTTTAAGACATCCTCTAAATAACTTATCTTGATTCTTATTGGTCCATCTTGCCTTGGTTTATCACAATTACTAAACTAACTTATTAAAACATCTTTTCATCTTATAATTAAGAGAAAATTCTATAAATTATATTTCTTGTGGTTTCCTGATGCTTGAGCTAGCCTAGACTGAGCTCTTTTCCAAAATATCCACCGAAATTCTTAGAACTCTAATTTATGATTTCTTGTCATCCACTTATGTTGATAATTTATTATGTAAAGGTATTTCATCATTTTTCCAAGTTTCTAAAGTTATCTGGTCAGTTTTGACCTAAAGGGCATTTTGGTCATTTGTCACCCTCGGAATATGATGGTAATTATCCAAATTGTTCAAGGGTAGTCATGTCTTTTCCCCAAAAATATCTTACTAATATATCTAGGGATATGTTGGTCATTTCCAAAATTGTCCAGGGCATTACCCCAGGGACATAAGCGTCATTTTTGAGATTGTTTAGGGCATTTTTGTCATTTTTTCCTAAATTTTTGTATTGCCTCTAATTAACATTTTACCCAAGAAATTTAAATATAGACCATCAATTGACTGGAGTTTTAAAATTTTGAGGTGTTACAAAAGACAACTACTCAGACGTATAAGTTAATTGATTCACTGGCTCGCAATGAAAATGAGAGCATTGCAGCTCAACCGAAGAGGGAAGTTATCTAAATAGGAAGTAGTGATGCGATGTTGGCTGAGCAAAAGCATCTATCACAGCAATTGGCAAGGTTGAATGAGAAACTTGAAAGGATGCAAGGTTCAGCAGTTCAAGCTTCAACTATATGAGCACAGCCACCTATTTGTGAATACTACCCGGGAGAGCATGAATCCAATGAGTGTCCTACCTTGGTAGGAGCTGATCCAGTGCAGGTTAATGGAGTATGGTACGACCAGAGGAATCATTCTAACTTTCAGAGGAATTCGAATTACGCTCTAGTTAATAATTTCCAAAGAAGAATTCAGGGAGGAGGTTTGGATTACAAATCCCATAATTACTTGCAGCCTCCACCCATTCCACCTAAGGAGCCATCAGAATTGGAGAAGGCCATGTTGCAGCTGTCTAAGACTACAAATGAGCACATTCAGGTCACCAATTCTTTCATTAAGAAGACCAATGCCTTCATCAGTGGACCAGAGCCCATCACAAGAATCAAGATGCTTCTATCAGAAATCATGAAAATCAAATTGGTCAGTTGGCTAAGCAATTGACTAAGAGGTCTCAAGGACATTTTCCTAGTGACACTGTTGTCAACCCAAGGGAGCAGGCAAATGCAGTTACAACAAGAAGTGGAATTGTGATCAAACCTCAAGAGAAGCCAGATGTCATTCAAAGAGAGATTGAAGAGAAAACCACTACAGTTTCTGATGAACAAGTAGTTAAGGTGCCTTCAAGTAAGCAAGATAAGAAACCAATGGATTTTTCTCGTTATGAGAAGCCACCTTATCCAATGAAGCTCAAGCAACAAGCTCAAAAGCAACAATATACCAGGTTTTTAGACATGTTTAAGAAATTGCACATTAATATTCCATTTGTTGAAGCTTTAGCTAACATGCCTAATTATGCTAAGTTTATGAAAGAGTTGTTAACTAGAAAGCATAAGTTGCAGGAATACGAGACCATTGCACTTACTGAGGAGTGCAGTGCCATCATACAGAGGAAGCTTCTGCCAAAGCATAAAGATCCAGGTAGCTTCAATATTCCCATCGCTATAGGTAATGTCAATGTGGGGAAAGCATTGTGCGATCTTGGAGCAAGCATTAATTTGATGTCATTGTCCCTATGCAAGTCATTGGGGATTTCTGAACTCAAGGCTACTAGAGTTTCTTTGCAGCTTGCAGATCGTTCGTTGAGAAAATCGACTGAAGTCATAGAGGATGTTTTGGTTAAAGTCGATAAGTTTATTTTTCCTGCAGATTTTATAGTTTTAGATATGGAAGGTGACAGTGAAATACCGCTTTTGTTAGGTAGATCATTTTTAGCTACAACTAGAGCTTTAATTGATGTAGAGCAAGGAAAATTAGAACTTAGGATGGATGATGAATCTATTACTTTTAATGTATTTTATGTTATGAAAAATCCTTCTGATAAGCATGATTGTTTCAGGCTGGATATTTTAGATACAATAATCCATGCAGATAAGACCGATGACTAGAAGTTAGAGGAGCAACCGGAAGTCCTAGATACTGATGCATTACAAGAAAAAGTGGAGTTAATTATGGAGGTGCTAGAGAAGGAAGAGTCTGACACAGTGACTGAAGCACCAAAGATTGAGCTTAAAGAATTACCTAGCAATTTGAAGTATGCATTTTTGGGAGAGAATGAGACATTGCCAGTTATCATCAATAAAGAGCTGAAGTTAGAAGAAGAAGAAGAAGAGAGGTTGTTGAAAGTTCTTAAGGAGCATAAGACTGTAATTGGGTGGTCTATATCTGATCTGAAGGGAATTAATCCTTCTTTCCATACTCACAAGATTTTGTTGGAAGATGATGTGAAGCCTGTGAGGCAACCTCAGAGGTGACTCATTCCTACAATGAAAGAAGTGGTAAGGAAAGAAGTGGTGAAACTGTTAGATGCAGGGATGATCTATCTCCATATCTGACACCGCATAGGTGAGCCCAGTTCAAACAGTTCCTAAGAAAGGTGGGATGACTGTAATTCAAAATAATAATAAAGAGTTGATTCCCACTAGAACCGTTACTGGTTGGAGGATGTGTGTGGACTACAGGAGACTCAATGATGCCACTCAAAAAGACCATTTTCCACTTCCGTTCATTGATCAGATGTTGGAAAGGTTGGCTGGTCATGATTATTATTGCTTTCTTGATGGGTATTCCGGCTATAACCAAATTCCAGTGGCACCTGAAGACCAGGAAAAGAATACTTTCACATGCCCATTTGGAGTCTTTGAATACAGGAGAATGTCATTTGGCCTCTGCAATGCACCGACGACATTTCAAAGATGTATGCTTTCTATTTTCTCTGACATGATAGACAAATGTTTATAGGTGTTTATGGATGATTTTTCTGTTTTTGGATCTTGTTTTGACTCATGTTTAATTAACCTAGCTAAAGTTTTGAAAAGGTGTCAGGAAACAAACCTTGTTTTGAATTGGGAAAAATGCCATTTTATGGTACGTGAGGGTATTGTTTTAGGCCACAAAATTTCTAAAAAGGGAATAGAGGTTGACAAAGCTAAATTGCTGTTGATTGAAAAACTTCCTCCTCCTGTTAATGCTACTGGAGTGAAGAGTCTCCTAGGTCATGCAGGTTTTTATAGGAGGTTCATTAAAGATTTTTCTAAAATTGCCAAACCTCTTAGTAAACTTTTAACCAAAGAAAGTGATTTTGTTTTTGATGAAGTTTGCATCAATGCATTTAATGTATTGAAGGAAAAACTTACCACCGCGCCTATTCTAACAACACCTGATTGGAATTTACCTTTTGTATTAATGTGCGATGCAAGTGCATATGCCATTGGTGTTGTTCTTGGTCAGCGTAATAATAAATTATTGCATGTTATATATTATGCTAGTAAAGTTTTAAATGAGGCACAGGTTAATTATGCCACCATCGAAAAGGAAATGCTAGATGTAGTATATGCATTAGACAAGTTTAGGTCCTATTTGATAGGTTTCTAAAGTTACTATTTATACTGACCACGCTGCTCTCAAGTATTTAGTGACTAAGAAGGATGCAAAGCCACGATTATTGCACTGGATGCTTTTATTTCAGGAATTTGACTTGGAAATCAAGGACAAGACTAGAGTGAAGAATAAAGTAGCAGATCATCTTTCTAGGATTCAGGATAAAAAGTTACAAGATGGGCCAGAGATAGCCATAAATGATTCTTTTCCTGATGAGATGATGATGGTGATTGATATGGGTCCATGGTTTGCCGATATGGCCAACTTCAAATCTGTAGGTGTTCTTCCTAGAGATCTTAATTGGCAGCAGAAGAAAAAGTTCCTTCACGATGCACGGAGGTATTTATAGGATAACCCTTTCCTCTATTTTCAATGTACTGACGATGTTATTCGCAGATGTGTGGCTGAATTAGAAATGCCAAAGATTCTTGGCATTGTCATGCTTCAAATTATGGGGGACACTTTGGAGGAAATCGAACAACTCAGAAGGTATTGCAAAGTGGGTATTATTGGCCTACACTTTTTAAAGATGCTAGGGATTTTGTGGAAAAATGTGACAATTGTCAACGAACTGGTAATATATCCCATAAGGATGAAATGCCACTTAATAACACTCAAGAAGTGGAATTGTTTGATGTATGGGGAATCGATTTTATGGGACCTTTCCCTAAATTGTATTCCAATCAATATATATTGGTAGCTGTAGACTATGTATCTAAGTGGGTAGAAGCTGTGGC
This sequence comes from Glycine tomentella, assembly GCA_007407185.1. Taxonomy (NCBI): domain Eukaryota; kingdom Viridiplantae; phylum Streptophyta; class Magnoliopsida; order Fabales; family Fabaceae; genus Glycine; species Glycine tomentella. The sequence goes on from PYAF01000596.1 coordinate 38,059, forward strand.
ATTACCTACCAATGATGCAAAGGTGGTTGTATCTTTCTTACGAAAGAATATATTCACGCGTTTCGGAGTACCAAGAGCAATCATAAGTGATGAAGGCGCTCATTTTTGCAACAAACAATATTAAACTTTGCTTGCGAAATATGGGATTACCTATAGAGTGGCTACACCTTATCATCCTCAGACGAGTGGACAAGTCGAAATTTTCAATAGGGCGTTAAAGAGAATTTTGGAGAAGACTGTTGGAAGTTCTCGGAAAGATTGGGCAAAGAAGCTTGATGATGCACTGTGGGCATACCGAACAGCTTTCAAAACCCCTATAGGTATGTCACCATTTCAAATGCTATATGGTAAGTATTGTCATCTTCCTGTTGAATTAGAGCATAAAGCTATGTGGGCTACAAAATATTTAAACTTTGAACTGTCTAAAGCTAATGATAAAAGATTGCTGCATTTAAATGAGCTTGATGAGTTCAGGTTAAATGCATATGAGAATGCTCGAATTTATAAGGAAAAGACTAAGAAGTGGCATGATGATAAGATTCGTCCAAAAGAATTTGAACCGGGACAACAAGTATTGCTTTACAATTCTCGTTTGAGACTTTTTCCAGATAAATTGAAGTCCCGTTGGTCTGGTCCATTCATTGTATGATAGGTATATCCTTATGGAACAGTGGGAATTTCTCCACTCGACAGTAACTGTTCTTTTAAAGTTAATGGATGTCGTTTGAAGCTTTATCATGGAGGACAAGTGAATAGAAACGTTGTTTCTATACCTCTATTTTCACCTGAAGAATAAAGGTTTGATGCATCAAGCTAAGTGACGTTAAACAAAACGCTACTTGGAAGGCAATCCAAGGATTTTAATTGTTGCGTGTTTTCTTTTAAATTGTTTATTTATGTTTTATTTAGTTAATCATTAATATTTTTGTTGATTTTAAAATTTTTCATTGTTAATTCGTGTGTTTTTATTTAAGTTAGGTTAACTTTAGGAGTTTTAGGTTAGTAATTAGTTTCATTTAGAAAAAATTTTGAAAAAGCAATTTTGCAGGTTCGCGCTACTCGCGTGAAACATGGCGCAGTCGCACCATTGATACTGTGAGTTCCCGCTAATCGCGTGAACCTAGCGCCATTCGCGCCAGCGATTCTGGAAATCAGCGCGAGTCGCGTGGGGATGGCACGATTCGCGTGGCAGTTCGAACTTGATTTTTAAAATTTAAAAGCTGAAACCCTATTTTGGTGACCCCTCATTCCTTACTCAGCAGCCACAACTCTTGGCTATTCCCATTCAGAACGTTGCAAGCACAATACCTACCAATAACTTCCTATTTCAGTTACATTTTCCTCATAACCACCATTAACTTCTCTTTATTCTAGAGTTTATAAATACATTGCATTCTTTACCTTATTCCCATTCGTTTTCGCTCTAATTCTGACTAGCATTTAAAAGTAGACCAAATTGCGTGTTCTTTCTAAAGTTCTTTCTATTTTGGAAGCAACATTGTGTTTCTATTTCAAGTTCTTGATTCTTTTCAAATGGCTAAGGATAAGGTACGTATTACTCTTGTTAATCTCTGTGATTTATATTCTTTAAGGTTTAGATTAGTATGCATGATGGTTAGGATTGATTCTGAAGAATGATTGATAGAGTTTAGGGCAAGAACTTAGCCCACGTGATCAGCGCGAGGGTTGGTGCAAGTAGCGCCAGCTGGGTTCATGAGTATTCTCTATTCTGTAGCCCACGCGACTCGCGTGAGACTTGGCGCCATCCACGCCAGCTGCAAATCAATTGCTTGTGATTTTTATGATAAATGGCTAAAGGGATTGCTTTGATATGTGTTGGTTCTTAGATTATAACTTTGATTATATGAATAGAATGTCTTCAAATCTTAGAAATTGAATTAGCATAATTATTTATGTTTTAGGACATGAGATTTTTGAATTGGATAGTTAAATTGATACTTTGATTTCAATGTTAATACTATGGTTGTTTTTCAGAATTAAAATATATGTGGCTTTGGTCAAAAATAACTTGAGAATTAGAGTAGGAAATAAAATCTGGGAATGGCAATTATGTTATTCTTATTATTCTATTCTCATTCTATTTTAAAGATTTTATTTCCTGATCATCATGATAAAAGCATGTTTTTACTAATCTTCTTAATTTATAATTGAGTCATATAGAATCAGATAAATCTGGGAATTATAGGAGAAGATTTATTTGTATATCCATTGTCAAATGCTTTTTTTACTTCCCAAAATATGATTAAATTATGGCTGTAATTATCTGTTTGTTTTTCTTAAATAAAGAAATATTAGAGATATGATTGCGAGCAATCTGGGAATTCATTGCATAGTCATTGTGGAATTTTTCTGAGTTTCAGGGAAAGCAAATAGAAAAGGAGAAGAAGAAGGGTGCTACATCTGGTACCAAGAGGGCAAGGAATTCTGATTTTGATGCGAATCGTTTCCGCACCATTGAATGTCAATAAAGGTATGAAAACTGGTATGCACCGAAGAAAATAATCCCGGAGAAAATGATCGATTGGGAATTTCTGCCTGATGACTCCCCTATCTTGGAGGTGATTACTAGGAGAAATTGGCAGACCTTGGTGAGTTATGCTAAACCAAGCTCTAGTGCCATCCTGAAGGAGTTTTTGGCCAATGTTGATAAAGAAACGGTGGAGAGACGAAGAGTAAGTTGGGTCAGAGGGGTTGAAGTTCCATTTGACTATGAGTTCATTGAAAGCTTTTTGGATACTAGCTATTACAGTCTTCAATCTTGTGCTTTCAATAAGAAATTTTACAGGATCCAACCCATCACAAGTAAGAGTGTTTACAGAGATGACATGCCTCAACTTGTAAATGAGATCCGAAGAGGCATTATTGGATTATACACTGCTTGGAAGACCAATGCTGGAATGGATTATGTACCTGAGAAGTTGAGGAAGCAAGATCTTTCCGGAGAGGCTGAATTTTGACATCAATTTAACAATCATACTGTCATTCCATCTACAAACTTGACAGATGTGAATGTTGAAAGGGCCATTCTTATATATGTACTACTGGGAGATGATAATGTTAACATTGCCAGTATCTTGTCTGATAGGATACTGCACATGATCCAAGATGGTAGCAGTAAGTCTCTCCTTGCCCATTCCTCACTTATTTCTCACCTTTGTATGAAGGCAGGTTTGGAGATTCCAAATGACGAGCCTGAGGATGTGAAGATAACATCCGTCATGACGCATAAGACTTATTTGGCTACGGTAGAGAATGAGTGGCAGGAGCAACTGATTCGAGCTTCAAAGTTACAACTTGATGAAATTGCTAATAGGAGTCCTCGTGATGAGATTCCTCAACCAGAAGTTCGAGCACCACCACAACCTTCTTCTACTACCACTAGAGCCCGACGTCATGAGTTGGTTTATGAAGATTCTCCGAGTTATGTGCAAATCCAATCCCAATTGGTGTATCAAACTAGGATGATGGAGGACTTATGCCGACATTTTTCCATTGACTTCACTACTTACCAGCCACAGCATGCATCAACATCCCATATTTCTCCTGGACCTTCCCATCCTTCTCAGCCATCAGCGGCAACTGTTGCAGCATCTCAAGCCGCTGATGATGACACTATGGAGGCCGAGGAGTGACATTTTCAGATCATTGGACAATATTTTAATTGCTTTCATGTTTTTATGTTTAAGTTATTTCATTTCATTGCCTGTGGAACAATTTAATTTTTAAGTAATTTATATTAGGGATGTGTTTGAATTAAATTAGTTTAATTTTTAGTTAAATAATTATGTTTAGATTGATGTTGGTATTACAAAGATGATTTTTTGAATAATGATGATATGAGTTTTCCTTAGAATATAAATTTATTGTTGGGGACAACAATATTTAAAATCTGGGAATGGGGAACGCATATGCGTTATTTTTGAAGAATTATACTTGAAGAAACAAATGATGTTTAACAGAATTTAGATTAAATTTAGAAGTTAAAAAAATAGATTATATTAGAAATTAAGTTTAGAAATTAGTTTGATAATTATATTAGTTTAGTTTAGGTGTTCTTTTTAGAATTAGGTGAATAAAATTTTAGAGCATGTTATGCTAATTTTCAGATTTGGAATTGCTAATGCAGTGATAAATTGGATTGAATAATAATTGTTTTGGAAGTATATAGGAGATAAGTAGAGTATAGATTTGCATATGACATGATTAGAACTAAGTTAGTTTTTGTGATTGAAGTACTTTGTGAAGAAGAATAGGATACTTGATAGGAAATCAAAAGAATCTAGCTTGATACCATAGCTTGTGAGGATTGAGCCTATATACAGAATATTTTCTTTTCAGAGTGACCTCACTTTGAATAATACTCTTGAACTTGATTTGTTTCTCTATAATACTTGCATGGTTGATATGATAAAAGCATTTTCTTCTTTTTAAGCTAGAGCCAAATAACCTTACCTTAATAATTTTCCATTGTTAAACCCCTTTGAGCCTAAGCCTTTTCTAATTCATTCATCTGACACTTAAAACTTATCTTTGACCAACTTATTTGAGATTCGAAGGAAGGAGAGTTAGAATCAAGTCTGCTAGATATTGAAAAATAGAAAGATGAATATCCACAGGAAAGGAAAGAAAGGGTAAGAGGAAAAACAAAGTTACCCAAGAAGACAATTCTGGGTTTGGTGTTGAAGTGCCAACAGAGCAGATCTGGCAAAAACCAAATCTAGTGAATAATCCAGTTGGGAAATAACAAGTCTGAAATACCAGCTGGTGGATCTAAATGTATTTTCCCATTATTCTATTCTCTCTGTTTACAGTGCTAAAAAAAAGATAGAAGAAACAGAGACAATAGGAGGGACCAGATGTATAGAGGTGGACATGAGAATAAGAGTGGTAGATTGGTTAAGTGGACTTGACTAATTCTAATAGAATTCAATCTCAATTTTAGCCACTATCCAAATTATTCCTACCCTAAGCCAGACCAAGTTACAACCTTGTAAAGAACTTTTGATTAACTGTGCATGTATTCATGTTTCTTATTTTCAGGAACTTGAGAATATAGTCAAGCCTATGGTAGTATTATAGCTTTGGAGGAATAGAGAGATTATATTTTACCCAAAACACTTGAGTGATGACTGATTTATATCTCTTAGTGAGTGGTATTCAAGTTAAGATTCTATGTTGATAGACTTGAAAAGTATTCTTGAAATTTTCTTATCGAATTCAATTGCATTTAACAGAGTAGTTCTGAGATTGCGTATGTGATGATATGCTTGATTGTTAAATATAGTTTCCATTGCAATAATGTTTTATTTTATTGCTGAGGACAGCAATATCTAAATCTGGGAATTATTTGATATGCTGCTAGCATATGTAGTTTTTAGGGTAAATTCATTAAGAAACTAAGCATAAAATGTCAAATAAATGCTAGAATAAGTACAAAGTTCATCATTATTGTGTTTATCACTGATTTTATGTAACTTTGATGTTAGGAGCCAAGAAAAGGAAGAAAAGAAGCAAAATAAAGAGCTAAGGATTTCTGGAAGCTCGCGCCAACCGCGCCAGAGTCACGCGGATCGCGTCACACTTACTCGAATCGGGCGCCAGTCGTGCTAGAGCTCGCGCCAGTCACGCAGACGACACTGGGAAATACGAATTAGATTAAAGATAACATAAAAATAAGATATTAGGGTTTTTATGACCTAGATATAAATAGGAAAGTAGTAGGACGTTTTTGAATACGAACACAGAGGCAAAAACAAGAAAAAGAGGCATTGAAAGAGATCAAGAAAGGAGGAAGATCAAGAAGGAGGCCAAGATTGGGGGGTTGGCTTACTCTTCATTCTTTGTATTCTTTCTCATCTACTTTATTATTATTGTATTCAAGCCAGACATCATCATGTCTAGCTAATTCCTCTTTGATTGTGGTTAACGCCAAAGCCAATGTGAACTCTTATGTAATTTGAATTGGTATTGATACAGTTTATGATAATTGTTTTGCCCTATCTTATTCTTTAATTACTTTTGCCTCAATAGACTTGATCAATCTGTAGGGTTCCAAGAGCTAGGATTCACAATAGGGATATTGGGATTTTAGTCTCGGAAAGCGGTAGAGTAACAATCTTTACATTA
>PYAF01000596.1:50949-75001 GCA_007407185.1 Glycine tomentella
CCTTTTTCTTGTGCTTTTATGAAACTCAGGTTATTCTAAATTAAATCCTTTTTGAAACATTTTCCAAAATTTCTAAAAATTCTATTTCATGGTTTTTCTTTATGAACAATGTTAATAATTCCTTATCTAGGAGCATACTGTATTTTTGCCAGGTGTTTATAGCATTATTGAGGCTATATGGCTTTATCAGAGCCAAAGGATATTTTGGTCATTTTGCAAAATGTCCAGGGGTATTTGTGTCTTTTTATTAAAAGGGACATTTGTGTCATTTTCAAAATGTTCAAGGGTATTTTTGTCATTCTATCTAGAAATGCATACTTACAGAAAATTCACATGTATATGAGGGTGTTACAGAAGATGTGGGTACACATGCATATTGGATCCTATATGGATTGTGGTGTTCAAACGATGTATATTTTATGCCGTCTTGTGAGGATGTGATCTGTGAGATCATGACACAAGGTGCCTATTCTTTTGTATAGCCACAGTGGTGGTTTTGATGATGTGTGTGTCTATATATATATATATATATATATATATGTTGATGTACATCGTGTATATGTGATATATCTTGAGAGATATTGATGTATGTTGAGAGAGAACTAGGTATTCGATACCTTCTGGTTTTGCACAGCCATCTTTAAGTTATATTTGCTGATATATAGGTACATGGCTGAATTGGTCTTCTAGGGGTATATTATGAGAGTTTCCATACATAATGTACATATGCTGTTGATGATGACGTTTGATGACGTCATTTTATTATTTGCTTCCGAATTGATTAGCTTTGATTAATTGTTGCGCTTAACGACCGTAATTGAATGTTAATGAATCAGATGCATATGGGGCGTTACACTCTTGATACACTTTCTCTTTTGGCACCTTGACAAACAGGGCCATTGGATCATTTGTTTTATAGGAACAGGTGTCCAAGGTCCACCCTTGACGCTCAAAACCCAAGACACGCTCTTGGTACACTTAATCCTATAAAACCTCGACGAATAAGGATATGGGATCAACTATTAGCAGGAACTTGCATCTAAGGTTCACCCTTGACGTTCAAAACCAAAGTCATATTCTTGGTCATTTTATTCCTTCAGAACCTCAACAAGCAAGGCCTGAAGATCAACTACTTAACCTCAACAAAGAGGTAAAAATGAGATACCATCATATCGCATGGTCTCGTTTCCTACGATGAAAGGACACCATTCAAGTGACCTACCTTTATTATCACAAACAAAAGACAACAATATATATAAAAAAAAAACACAGAGGATTGAAGAAAAAGAGAATATTTGCATTAAATGATTGTCAGAATTACATGGCCTTCACGACCCAAAGCTAAAAAAGCAAAAATACAAAAATGGCAGCCTAGACATTAGCCCCATCGTCCTGCTCCTCATGAACACCTTCTTCAGTGGAAGAGATCTCCTCTTCATCAAGCAAGACACCGTCCTTCACATCCTTGAAAGGGTCAAAGAGACCCAAGTCAAGGTCTTTAGGTGGATAGCTTCTCTTCAAGCTCTTGGTGGGCAGCCTTCTCCTTATTCAATTGAACTTCCAAGATAGCCATTTTCTTGGCAAGCTCATCCCTCTTGACAACAGCCATGTTGACCGTGGCAACCAACTCATTCTTTTCTCCCAACAATACCTTGCCTCGACTGGCCAGTTTATCACCATCCAGTCTTGTGCACAGCATTTTTGACAAGGCACCACTTGATAGTTGGAGTTTGGATGATAGTTTAGAGGTGCCCAATCTTTTTAGTTCTGGCTAGCTTGGAGAGCAGGTATGCCCTGGTGTTACTCTCTCTCGGTATGATACATTTCAAAACACTCAAAGTTGTCAATGAGTGTTCTAACAACGTGATAATATTAGAGGAGTATAGTTTTTTTAGTCTGAAATTTGTTGGCGACCTGTCCTTGGACAAGTTGTGAGTTAGAGTAGTACCTCAACCATTTAGCTCTGACTTCCTTTTACGAGTTTGAGACCTGCTATGAGTGCCTCGTACTCGGCTTGGTTATTTGAAGCTATGAAATTAAGCTTGAGGGCTTGCTCTAAAAAGATGTTGCCATGTCCCTCAAGAATGATACATGTTCCGCTTCTCTTCACGTTCGAGCTCCATCTACGTAGAGATTCCACCATTCTAGGGTGGATTTGTCTTTACCTGCGAATTCTGCTAGGAAGTCTGCCATGAATTGTGTTTTCATGGAACCGCGATATTCATTTTGAAGGTGAAACTCTGTTAGTTCGATTGACCATGTCACCATTCTGCCTGCCAATTTGGGTTTTGCAGTACTTGTTTAATGGGATAGTTTGTTTTAACTATCACCTCAAGACTTTGAAAGTAGGGCCGAAGGCGTCTGGTGGAAGTGACGAGTGCCAATGCCATTTTTTTATCATTTGATAGCACTTCTCGGCATCGTGTAGCATGCGGCTGGTGAAATTAATGGGGAGTTGATGTTTCCCTTCTTCTTGGACAAGGGTCGAACTGACAACCTCATCTGCTACTAATAGATAGAGGAGCAGTGGTGCTCTCGGTCTAGGTTGACTCAAGATGGGCGGTGTGGCGATGTTTCTCTCAAATGCTTCGAAGGCTTGCTCACAGGCTTCATCCCAGATGAAGGGTTTGGTCTTTTTGAGTAGCCTATAGAAGGGCTTCGCTTTTTCGGTGAGCTTTGGGAAGAATTGGGATGGAGCTACTAGTCTTCTGTTCAGTTTTTGGACCTCAGTGACGTTAGTCAGGCTATGCATCTCCAATATGGTTGTACATTTGTCAGGGTTGGCTTCAATTCCACGGTGTGTAATCATGAAACCGAGGAATTTTCCGCCACTACCTCGAATGTGCATTTCTTTGGGTTAAGACACATGTCATACTTCCGGATTTCTTCGAAAATCTCTTCTGAGTTTGTCACATGTTGAATTACGCTTTGGGATTTGACGACCATGTCATTAACATAGACCTCGACATTGCGTCCGATCTTCTTTTTGAAGACTCGATCATTTAGTTGTTAGTATATGGCCTCTGTATTTTTGAGGCCGAAGGGCATGACCCTGTAACAGTAATTGACATCTTCAGTAATGAATGTCGTTTTCTCCTCGTCTGGTGTGTGCATCCTGATTTGGTTGTATCCGGAATATGCGTAGAGGAAACTCAAAATCTGGAACCCTGACACACCATCGACCAACCTGTCAATGTTAGGCAATGGTACGCGTCTTTAAGGCATGCCCTGTTGAGGTCGGCGAAGTCAGTGCACATGCGTCATTTGTCGTTGGCTTTTTTGACCATCACGACATTGGCAAGCCAGGTGGAGTACCTGACTTCCCTGATAAAGTTGGTCTTCAGTAACTTGTTCACTTCTTCTCTGACCGCCTTACGTCTTTCTTCCCTAATCTTCCTTTTCTTTTGTGCTGTTGGTTTGGCATGTGGGCATAATGCCAGCTTGTGGCATATGATTCTAGGATTGATGCCCAACATGTTAGATGGTTGCCAGGTAAACAGATCTGCATTTTTGTGGAGGACGTCGGTTATATGTCTGTGCTCATGACTGGTGAGGACCATAGCCGACATCCTTCGCAAAAACGCGGATCTATTCGCTCGGCAACCATCTGACATGCGGGGCATTGATCCCAACATCATATGCCACAAGCTGGCAAAATGCCCATAGGCCAAACCAATAGCGCAAAAGAAAAGGAAGATGGGGAAGAAACATGAAAGGCAGTCAGAGAAGAAGTGGACAAGTTACTAAAGGCCAACGGCAAGTGGCGCATGTGCCAAAAGATGCATACCTATTGCCCAGCATTGATAGACTGGTCGATGGTGCGTCAGGGTTCCAGATTTTGAGTTTCCTCGACGCATATTTCGGGTACAATCAAATCAGAATGCATGCCCCAAATGAGGAGAAAATGACATTCATTATTGAAGATGTCAATTATTGTTACAGGGTCATGCCCTTCGGCCTAAAAAATGTAGGGGTCACATACCAACAACTAATGGACTAAGTCTTTCAGAAGTAGATCAAAAGAAATGTCGAGGTCTATGTTGACGACATGGTCATCATTTCCTAGAGCGTAGCCTAGCATGTGACAGACTTAGAAAAGGTTTTTGAAGAAATTTGGAAGTATGACATGCGTCTTAACCCAAAAAAGTGCACATTCAGGGTAGGTGGTAGAAAATTCTTTGGTTTCATGATTACACACCTTGGAATTGAAGCCAACCCTGACAAATGTACAACAATACTGGAGATGCATAGCACAACTAACATCACTGAGATCCAAAAACTGAACGGAAGACTAGCGACTATGTCCAGATTCCTCCCAAAACTCACCGAAAAAGCGAAGCCCTTCTACAGGCTACTTAAAAAGACTAAACCCTTCCTCTAGGATGAAGCCTCTGAGCAAGTCTTCGAAGCGTTCAAGAAAACCATTGTCCAAGACCGGGAGCACCACTACTCCTCTATCTCTCAATAGCGGATGAGGCTGTCCGCTTGGCCCTCGTCTAAGAAGAGTGGAAGCATCAACTCCCTATTTATTTCCCCAGCTGCATGTTACATGACGCCGATAAGCGCTATCATATGATAGAAAAGATAACATTGGCACTCGTCACTTCCGCCAGACACCTTCAGCCCTACTTTCTGTGATAACCCTCATTATGGCGCGGTTGGCGCCAGATCCCGCGCTGGTAGCGCCAGGGATCTTTGGAAGAAAACCCTGTTAAGGGTGTGGCGCGGGTAGCGCTAGGGCTGGCGCTGATGGCGCCAGACCCACTGGAACTTGACGCCAAGGGGGCCAGGTTGGCGCTGGGAGCGCCAGGTTCTCTAGAGGTTGACGCCTGGGGCGTCAATCTGGCGCGAGGGACGCCAGGTGTTTTCCAGCCCACGCGAGTCGCGCCATGTTTGGCGCGGATAGTGCTGGAAGTGGTCTAAAAAACCAAGTTTCACTGGAATTCCACGCGGTCAGCGCCAGGTGTGGCGCGGATGGCGCCATAGGTCAGGGGAGGTTGGCGCTGATGGCGCCAGTGTGGTGCGGGTGGCGCCACAGGTTCTGGAAGCTGGCGCTGGGGGCGCGGTAGTGGCGCTGGTGGCGCCACATACACCGCCATGGTGGCGCGGATAATGCCGGAGCTAGCGCGGATCGCGCCAGAGCTCGGGCAGGCCCAATATTAAAGGGCAAAACGCGAAAACTGAAGAAGAAAACTTCTTCTTCTTCCTCCCAATGCCTGGACCTCCATTAGAGCAAGCCCAAGCTTCCTAGGACCATATATGTTGACCTAAACACTTCCCAAAGACCTATAAGCTTATGAGAATCACCTTAAAAGCATTAATCCTTCATCAATTACCTTGAAAAACCCCTTTTGAGTGAGAATCCTTCTCTCAAGGAAAAGCTCAAAGACTTGAGTTTGGCTGAGAACCGCGGCTTGGAAAGGACACCAGAGCTTGGGAAAGCTGTCCTTCAGCCTTCTTGGTCGCCACTGAGGTAAGAAACTCAAGTTTCTCCGGTTGATTTTGAATTTGGGGTTTTCTGGATATTGTGACCCACACTGAGCTGGGGCTAGAATTAGCCCAGGGTCTTGTTGAGAAACTTGTTTAGAACTGTCCAGTGATGAAGGATTAGTTTTTAGTTTTTGATTGGGTGAACTTTGAATCTTGGCTCTGTGATATGCATGTGTGGTTGTGGAATGAGTCACTTGTTATTCTCTGGACATGAATGAGCCTTGATTGAGTCTATGTTAAGCCTGAGAGGCTAATTGAGCGGTGCCTTGGTTGAGGTTTAGACCGTTCTAGTGATATATTGAGCTATTGTGAGCTATAACTCAGGCATGTGTTGTACATTGAGTCTGTGGTGACTCAATTGCTCTGAATTCAGCTTTGATGGACCTTGTGTGGTCTGTGAGAAGCCTAGTGTGGGCTGAGATTGATTGAACCCTAGGATAGGGGATTTCTGATAAGATATATTCTGTGATTGAATGCCTGTTGAATTGGTTTTGATATGGATATATGCCTTGAATAGGGCTTGACACTGAGGGAGTCAGTGGCGGGAGCCACAGAGCAGGGACAGGATTGCAGAGTGATACCTTGCCAGGTAAGTTCAGTGTCCCAGGGGATAATTTCCCATCTTGTGTGCCACACCACACTCCGGGGGAGTGGTGGTCATTTCATGATGCATGCATTGGTAGTTGCATTTTCATAATGATATATGTATGCATCTGTGATTGTTATATGATATGCTTGTGATAGATCTGTTGGCCATTAGATAGGCGTTGATGATATCCGCCAGGCATTGAGGTATCTCCGCCATGTTACTGAGATAGGCGTTGAGGTAGCTCCGCCATGTTTGTTGATTTAGGCGTTGAGGTAGCTCCGCCAAGTTTGGATGTTTAATATATTGTTATGAGGGCCAGTGGGCCATTTGCTTGTGATTGCCTGATGAATGTGTTGTGGAAAGTGGGCCAGGGTGGAGGAGATTCCTCCAAGGACCCTGAGCTTATTGAGATGTGTATCTCACCCCATGTGGGGATTTATGATTTCAGGTGACTCTTCTGGTAGAGGAGAGCAGTCTCAGGGCAGGAGGCCCCAGTAGAGACTTGGGCTGCTTGATTGAGAAGCAGCAGGGAGAGCTGAAGGCTCAGTTTTATTTTGATTGTATTTTGTCCCTAGATGAGGGATGTGTGTGTGTACACCTATGATGTATAGTTCTGTATACCCTCAGTGAGGGCAGATATTCTTTTGTATCACCACAGTGTGGTGAAGACACTGTTGTATATGTATGTACAGAACTATTTATGATATGAGATGAATTTCCTCCTGAATATATGGTGGATGTGTATTTATCTGTCTATGGTCATGTATGATAAACTGGATCAGCAGGGGCGTGATTTATATGCCTTGTATGAATGTTTGCTTTAATATGTTTTATTCCATACATAATAAATCAAGAAAAACGATTCTGTGCTTCCGCTGAGTTGTTAATTGTGAAATAAGCGCTAAACTAATATTATTAATGATAACGCACCGGAGGCCTACGGGGTGTTACACTTTCAAATTCACCAGGTGATAGTTAAGATAAACTATCCCATTAAATAGGTACTGCGAAAACCCAAACTGGCAAGCAGAATGATGGCATGGTCATTCGTAATCCCATGAAAACATAATTAATGGCAGAATTCGCAGGTAAAGAGGGCACTACCAACAAATGAAAAGGCGGCTCGACGTCTAAAAAGGAAAGCCAGTTACTACGTCATAGAAAGCCCTCAAGCTCAATTTCATTCTTGAGAGACCTGACAATATCTCGCTAGAGCAAGCCCTCAAGCTTAATTTCAGAGCTTCAAATAACCAAGCTGAGTACGAGACACCCATAGAAAGCCTCAAACTCGTAAAAGAAGTCAGAGTTAAATGGTTGAGATGCTACTCTGTCACAACTCGTTCAAGGACAGTTCACCAACAAATCCCAGACTAAAAAAGTTATACTCCTCCAATATTGTCATACTACCAGAGCACTCATCAACAACTTTGAGTGTTTTGAAATGTATCACATACCGAGAAAGAGTAACACTAGGACAGACCTTCTCTCCAAGTTGGTAAGTACTAAGAAGAACGAATACCTCAAAACTATCATCCAGGAAACACTCCAAGCTCCCACCATAGATACCCAAGAGGTAATGGCAGGCGAAGAAGAGGAACCCAACTAGATGACTCCTTACAAAAATTTCTCATCAAAGGGGCACTACCAGCAAATGAAAACGAGGCTCGATATCTAAAAAGGAAAGTCAGTTACTACATCATCCTTGATGGTGAACTATTTAAAAGAGGGCTTGACAACCAGCAAGCGAGAGAACTCCATGAAGCGATTTGCGATCTCCATGAAGCGATTTGCCAGGAATTTGCGGACCTCTCACGGACTCCTCCCAATAATCTTCACACCTTGGCCATCCGCCATGTGGGGATGGACATCCTGGGGCCTTTACCAAAAGCCCCGGGAATGGTCAGATTCTTGTTGGTCGCCATTGATTATTTCACTAAGTGGATAGAAGCAAAACTCTTACGTGAGATAACCGTCAGTGAAGTAGAAAGCTTCACTTGGAAAAATCTTATATGCAGATATGGTCTACTTTTATTACAATAGTTGGCATCTTCAGTGATGAATTTCGTTTTCTACTCGTCTAAGACGTGCATCCTGATCTGGTTGTACCCGGAATATACGTCCAGGAAACTTAATATTTGGAACCCTAACGCTCCATCGACCAACCTGTCAAATGTGTTATCCTAGTTAGTTGTGTAGGCAGTTAGGGTGTGAAAGGTAGACTCTTTTGTCCACGCTTATGACTTGGTTGGTCCCCCCGATGTGGGGTAGTATCTACCAGGCTCCCTGGTAGGAGGGTATCAGACTTTCTATATAGAACTATCAGGCTTGCTTTTGGTCTGCCTTGACAGTAACTATTTCTTCCGTCAAAGTAGGGAAATTCATCGACAGGTGAGGTGTGGATACGATAGCTTCGAGCTCGTTCTATGTTTTCCTGCCAATTAAAGCAAAATAAGAAGTGTCGACATCGATGATTAGATTCCTGATAGTGAAACTCCTTGAGAGTGGGCCTTGACCAAAAGTGGTCATGAGGTCAACGTAACCTATGGTTTCTACCCTTTCCTCTACAAAGCCGAAGAGGGGTCTAGGGTGAGGGTGGACCGTGTTGGGTGAAACTTCGAGCCTCTGGAAAGTCTTCCAATACAGGATGTCTGCAGAACTACCCTGGTCGATGAGGACTTTTGATACCATAAAGTTGGCGATCACGACAGAGATCACCATGGGATCATCCTAGTTAACAGGTTTGATGCCCTTGAAGTCTCTGTCTGTGAATGTGATAGGAGGCAGGCTCATTGGTGATGGAACATTGACACAGTTAATGTCGATGTTCTAAATAGCATGAAGGTGTTGTTTCTGGGATTGGCTAGACAATCCTTCGTAGGAGAATACACTTGCAATGGTGCTGATCACACCTATAATTTGCTGGACGGGTTCATTTACCCTTTCTTGTGGAGGTTGAGCTTCGCGTTTGGGTTGGAATTACCTCTGCCTCCCTCTGTCATCTGCTTTGTCTCTTCTTCTATCAGCATCTTGGTTTCTAGGTTGATCTTCCCAGTATCCTTCGGGTTTGGTTCCTACTGGGTGATTATCGGGTCTTTTTACAAATTTGGATAAATATTCAGCCTGTATAAGATCCTCAATTTTTTCTTTCAGACCCTAGCATTCTTCAATGTTATGGTCGCTACTACGATGATATCTACGAGTACTTGGTCGGGTTTGAGAGACAGTGGTGGTGGTAATTTCACCTGTACTTCTTTGTTGAAGGCTTCCTCTATGATGGTGGCCCGATTGACCGTTAGGGGAGTGTAGTGCTCACACCTGGGTCCTTTTGGGAGAGGTTGGTTGCTCCTTCCTGTTTATCTCGCTTCTGTTCGGCTTGTTTGAACTTATTCCTGAACATGGACATTTCTTCCATTTGAATATAACCCTTGGCTTGTTCGCATAGTTTGTCCATGCTAGAAGGTGGTTTCTTGCATAAACTATCCACAAACTTTCCTGGACGCAAGACTAACATCATAAAAAGTAGCGCAACTTCGGGATTGAGATTCCAGATTTGGACGACTATTCGTCTAAATCGGTCCATGAATCTCCGAAGAGGCTTATCATCTGCCAGTCATAGAATGGCTAGTGCAGCAAAGGTCAATCTATGAGATTGACTGGTCGCATAGTGTGCATTGAATCTTTCAACAAGGGTGTCGAAACTATCAACGGACCTCGGAGGAAGTCCATCGTACCATGTCAAGGTTGTTCCCTTGAGAGATGTAGGGAACACCCGAAACAATATTGCATCGTCATTGGTGTATAGATTAGCCTGGGTGAGGAATGCATCTAGGTGCTCATCAGGATCAGTGGTGTTGTCATACCGCTCTAGGTGGACAAACTTCCAACCTGAGGGTAGATTGACCTCCATGATACGATCGACAAAGGGATGTCGACCTGTTGTCCGCCTTCCTAGACGGTATATTTGTGATAAGTTAGGACTGTCTTGAGGGTTGACAGTGTGTCGGGGTGTGATTCCCCTTAATTATGCTCGTTCCTTGTGAAAGGCGAGTGCTCATCACCTTGTAGGCGTCTCACTCTAGCTTCTAGCTGATCGTGATCAGCCTTGGGAGCTCTTCTTCATGGCGTCGTTCCATCTTTGCAATGCGGTTTTGGAGTTGTTGAATAGAGTGTGTGTGTGTGTGTGTGTGTGTGTGTGTTGGTCACGATTGTCTAGGAAGGGTTAGAAGTGTCAATGGGAGTGTGGTACCTAAGGCTAGAGCGCGTACTGACCATTGGTGGATTAATGAAGAATACGAGGATGCAAGGTAAGTTTTACCGCGGCCCCACGGTGAGCACCAAATGTTCTTACCCAAATCTGGAAGTGTCATGCGTGAGGATGCACATGGTCCAGGTGGGTTCCAAATTCTGCACGTCGGATGATGAGTCGACTTTGCTAAGAGGAGGGACCTGCAAAACAAAGGAAATGACTTCGACACTCAAGTAAGTATATCAATTGGTTAGAGAGAAAATCATATCTATATATATATATATGAGTATATGAATGCTCAAGTATACGTGAATGAGTATGAGAGTGAATTTTTTTTACCTTGAATGGGTCTAGAAAGGTTGGATGTAACCTATATTTATAGCGTGGACCTTGGGCCTTTGTAGATAATTAATTTGTAGATAAGGCTAATAGATAATTGCAGGTTATAGATAATTAGATTGTAGATAATCTGTAGCTTGTAGATAATTAGGTACCTATTATTTGAATGTTGCAACATTATCAATAACATTTGAATAAATATGCATTAGAGATAACCTATTGGGAATAACATCCCGACTGTTGAGGAAAGTGCGTTCGGGCTCCTGTAACATAGAGGGTTGACACATGTATAGGAGTCCCGCATAAATGGCCACATGTACTTTTCATATTCTGGATGGTACAACATACATATTACCAAACCCTTACTACCCAATTGTCCCTTCTTAAATAATACTAATAGGATGATTATATTCAAATATCCATAAATTTCAAACACTATCAAAATCTCTCATTTTTTTAAATTTTCTCTTCTTATCACATTACATCATCAATTAAATCAATCACTTATTTTTCTTCTCTTTACTTCTTTCTCGAAATGTAGACACCTCAAAAGATGTCTAACAAACATTTTCCATAATACAAATGTGATAAAATAAAAAGAATAAATAAAGATACATGCATACTTTTTTGCTACTAAATATACATGCATACTTTCATTTCTATTTGTTTATTTAGTCATCATTTTTTGATTCAGATATTTAGTTATAATTTAAATTGATATTATATTAATTGAGGTTTGGATAATCTATATGTCTTAGTTTAAAACCACGAAGTGAATGTACAAAAGGAAAAAAAAAAACACGATAAAAATATTATATGTATTTAAACTCGTTGTTTTTTTTAGAAGACAAGCCCTAACACAATGATAAAGTTGTGTTTTGGTGACTTGTTGGTCATTGGTTCGAATCCGGAAACAATCTCTTTGCATATGCAAGGGTAAGGTTGCGTACAATATTTCTCCTCCTTACCTGCGTATAGCATGGAGCTTGTGAGCAATAGGGTACGTAGTTTTTGAGGGTGAGCCCTGGCAAAACGGTAAAGTTGTGTCATGATGACTTGTTGATCATGGGTTTGAATCCAGAAATAGCCTCTTTGCATATGTAAGGGTAAGGTTGCGTACAATATCTCTCCCCTTACTTACGCATAGCGTGAAGCCTCTGGACAATGGGGTATGTAGTTAGTTTGTTTGTTTGTTTGTTTTTATTTTTTAATGATTAAAAATTTAATATTTCTTTACAATTGCAATGACAAATGAATACATTTTTAGTTCAAATTAAATATTTTATCTAATAATTAAGAGGCAAATTAGGATTGAATATTTTATCAAGACTTAATCTATATGTATAAGCCTTATTCACGATGGGAAGGTACAAGAAAGGAATAATTATGCAAATGTGGTGGCAAGCCTAAACTAGTATGGAAGCCTAAAGGTGTTGTTCCTGCTAATGAGTCTAAGGCAAAGGGATTGAAGCTCTCACATTTCAAGTCAAGGATGATGATATGAGTTGGCTAAACTCATGTTGTGTGGGACAAGTGCACTCACTAGAGAGTAGTTATTTTATTTAAGACAAACTGATTCTTGAAGGAGTAACTTCTATGGAGGTCATTCCTATGGGAGGAGACATGGTACTCTTGAAGCCTGTAGATGGGGATGATATTGACGTTCTAGTAAAAAAGACAAAGGATATTATGGCTAATCAATTTTATCATATATCTAAATGGTCTACTATGGAGGTTCCAAGGGAAAGATTTACGTGGGTTCGATGTATAGGAGTACCGCTACATGCTTGGAGTAAGGGGTTTTTCGAAGTTCTGGTGAATACATTTGGATGCTTTGTATCCATGGATGGGCATATACATCTTATGACAAAGGTGGACATCGCACATATTCAAGTTCCTACGTCTATGTGGGAATCCATTAACTTGATGCAGAGAATATATGTCAATGAAGCTTTATTGAAATTTGTATTACCGAGGATGTTTTTGTTGTGAATGCTTATGTTGGAGTGTGTTCAAAACGTCATCATTCGTCTTCTTCATCTTCACCAAATGAAGATTGGGATGAACATAGTTTTGGTGCATCGGAGTGGGGTCGTCGAAAGAGGATTTTTTTTTTTTTTTTTTTTGAATTTCAAAATGAAAAGGTATTAAATGCATATCAAGGAGATCCCGATGATTTAGGTAACTACCAAAGTTTGAATATTTTGAGTAGGGATTCTGGAGTTAAGAGAAAGGAGGAACAAATTAATCATTTGGAAGATACTAATGATTTGGAGATCTCAGGGGGTTATGTTGGTGGGGTCGCTATGAATGGGTTTGATGAGAAGGTAACATGTGTGTTATGGGGAAGATATCCTGTGGGTGATGGTGCAAAGGTGGGGGAGTCAGGCGTTTACTAATTCATTTGGGCCTGCTAAAGATGTTGGTTGGCCTGATGATGGAAGTCGTATTAGATGAAAGAAGGATATGAGATTTGGGCTGAAAGATGATGGGCTTATAGAAGACAAGTTACACGAGGATGAGTTTGAGGAGGGGAAGTCTTTTTTCGTGCAGAATGGTGTGCAAAGAACTAGGCAAAAAGATGATTATATCGAGCTTAGTGAGCATTGTTCAGTAGCATTGATAATAAATGATGCTGGGGTGGGGGTGGCATCTTTTGTTGTTGATGGTCACGATGGTACCAAGTTGAAACAAGACATGAAGGAAATTGGGGAGTGTAATTCTTTAATGGGTTTTGTGCATGCGGATGGAAGTCTTGTTTTGATGAAGTTTGCAAAGTATCAAACCCAAGATGGTGGAGTTTGATGAAGTCTGCAAAGTATCAAACCCAAGATGGTGGAGGATATACAGCCAATTCAAGTATTTGAAAATTCATAAAGATGTAGGTGTGAAGGTGTAGGGTTGGTCTCAGAAGTAGAAACTGCAATTACACATTCTAAGCAAGAGAATGAAAACTCTGTTAGCAATAAAAAGGTAGAGGTGCTAAATCTTGGGGGAGTGGATTTGAAGCTTTTTGACGTTATCTTGAAGCTTGGATATATACCATCAGATAAGATTGTAGGATGTTTTATCAGGAGAATATGTACCAGATTTAGATATGGGTTCTTTCACTCACCAATAAAAAAAATGTTCAACAAGTGGCCACAAAGGTTTGGAGTTTTGGAGAAAAATTGGGAATGAAGTGTAGATCAGATGCAACAAAGATCAAAGGTGTTTTGGAGAAGACGGAGGAGAGAGATAGAGGGGCTAGTGGAGGGGAATCTAATGGGCAAAAATTATTTCTCTTATAGAAAATAAAGGTGATGTTTGCTCATGGTGTGTGATGGGGGACTTTAATGTGATATTGTCTTGGAGTGAAAGCAAGGGTGTGGATAGTTCTAATTGGGAGGAAGAGATACAAGCTTTCAATGATTTCTTGTCAGATGTACAATTGATGGATTTAAGATTCCATGGTTGAAAATACACATGGTATAAGGAGAATGGAAAGGCGATGAGTAGGCTTGATAGATTTCTTCCATAGGAGTTTGCAAAAGCCGAGGATGAGAAATCAATTATTGTGCATTGAAGTGAATGGAAGTTTGGTTGAAGGTGTTAAACATTTGAAAGAGGAGATAAAGATGCATTTTCATAAGCAATTTCAATATAAGAGTAGTCAACGTCTTGTGTTTGGAAATATGTGTTAGGGAAAGATTGAGGAGCACGCTATTATCAGACTTATTAGTCCCTTTTCAGAAGTGGAGATAAAAATAGCTATTTGGGATTATGAAAGTTCTAAGAGCTTAGGGCCAGATGGTATTAACTTCATGTTTCTCAAAGATTTTTGGGAAAAGATGAATTTGACTTTATAGGTTTTATGGAGGAGTTTCATATAAATGATAAACTGGTGAAGGAGTCAAACATCTCTTTTATTAAGGATAACCCTGTTTCTTTAGGGCAATATATACCTATCTCATTAATTGGGTGCATGTACTAGGTGTTGCCAAAGTCTTGGCAAACAAATTGAAAGCAGTTTTGGATCCTATAATATCTGGGAATTAATCAACTTTCTTCAGAGGAAAAAGGATTTGTTGTGCTTTAAGTGGACTTTGAAAAAGCTTATGATTCAGTTAGTTGAGAGTTTTTAGATTTCATGATGCAAGTAATGAGATTCCATGATAAGTGGAGAAAATGGATTTGGGAATGTCTTTCCTCATCAAGGATTTTTGTACTAGTTAATGAGACTACTAATGAGTTTGGGTTGGGAGAGGATTGAGACAAGGGAATCCTTTATCATCTTTTTTTTTCTTATTGTTGCTGAGGGGTTGAGTATGATGTTTAACAAAGCAGTGAGGAAGGGGATGTTCTGTGGGTTTGAGATGGAAGGCTTGCAAGATTGTGTTTCTCATTCACAGATTGCTAATGATACATTTATCATTGGTAGAAGGTCTAGGGAAAATGTGTTTGCAATAAAGGCAATTTTCCAATAATTTGAACTATCATATGGATTAAAGGTTAATTTCTATAAAAGCAGCTGGTGGGTGTGGGGATTGAAGAGGCTCGGGCCGCTGTAGAGTTGAACTGTAAAATAGGGGTCCTCCCATTTAAATATTTGGGATTGCAGTGGAGAAAATGACAATAGGAAATCTACTTGGCAATCGGGTGTTGGATAAAGTGAGGAAAAGGTTGGCCTCGTGAAATAGTAAACACATCTTTTTTTGTGGTAGAATTGTCTTACTCAAATCTGTTTTAGTCTTTCTTCTAATCTATTTTCTTTCTTTCTTTATTCAGGGCGCTACCAGTTATTATTTCTTCTCTTGAAAGCTTATTTAAACAATTTCTTTGGGGGGATGGGTTGGATAGGAGAAGGATTTGTTGGGTAGCGTGGGATAGGGTATGTACAGAAATGAAGACGGGTGGTTTGGGCATAAAAAAATGGATCTTTTCAATATATCATTATTCGGGAAGTGGTGATGGCATATGAGGGTGGAATGGAAGTCTTTATGGTATTGTGTTTTGAGAGATAAGTATGGGGGAAGGTCACTGTGATTCATCTTGTTCAGTTTGGTGGAAGGAGCTTTATACATTGTTTAAGGAAAGAGGACAATGTATTATGAATTAGGTAAAGTGGTATGGTTAGAAGTTTTGGTAATGGACAAAATACTTTGTTTTGGATGGATCATTGGATGGGTGAGGAGGCATTGGTATCGAGTTATCCTTGATTATTTGATATGGCTATAAATAAGGAGGTTTCAGTGAAAGAAATGTGTCTTCGGGGGAGGGTGGTGTGGGGTGGGATTGGAGGTGGAGAAGACGCTTTAAAGATTCAAGGCTTTGCACGGAAAGCGCTTTAAATGTTATTCTAGCCTCAGAAACTTTATGCGTTGAATGCAACTCATATGAAGAATCTACAAATCATATTTTGTTGCAGTGTGAGTTTTCAGCAATGGTGTGGAGATTGTGTTTTGAGTGGTGGGGTTTGCAAGTTCCTTGCATTTGCATCTGTCACAACATTTTTTATAATTATGAGGATTAGTATCACTGCATAGGAGAAAAGCTTATATATGAAGGGTGGTTTGGTTTGCAATGGTGTGGGTCCCATGGAAAAGAAGGAATTTAAAGTTTTTTCAAGGAAAGGATCAAGATGTGGAGGAATTGATTGATCAAGTAAAAGTTCTGTCTTGGGGATGGATTGATACCAAAGGTCAGTTTCCATATTCGTTGGCTTGTTGGTTTAATGATTTGATGTCTTGTATGTTTTGATATCTTATTTATCAGAAGTAATTTGTTGGTTATTTTGAGTAGTGGAGATGTGTTGCTCGCTTTTAGGCATGGATTGGTGTTCGGGTTTGATGTTTTTGATGTAGGGGTGAATTTAGTGTATGTTTAAATCTCACAAGCTGAAAGATTTGGTTGGTAGTTTTTGTTGTGGTTAGAGATTTTTGTATGGTTAAGGCATATTATAGAGCAGATAGTGTTCTGTCTGCTGGTACATGTTGGCCAGTTAGGTGGGTGCATAGCTTTCCCTTTATCATTAATTTTTAATCAAATCCAAAAAGTTAACAAAAAAGTGGTTTTGCTATAGGGAGTATTTGTGAGTTCCATGTCTAGTGAGTTGATGTTATGATTGGTCATTGATGAGTTCGATGTCAAGTGTTTTCTAGCACCGAATGTATCAACTGGGCATTTTGCTTTTTCTACTTAGCACGTGGTGTTGCAACTGCTATCTTGGTGTTTGTTTTCATTCTTATATGTAGACAGAGGTCCTTTATGATCAATAGACATTTTGTTGTGGGCTTGTCTTAGGCTATAAGAGTCGTGAGGTTTGGTCCTTTTGTTTTAAATGGTCTCTGGTCGATTTTCTTTTTGTATTCATTTTCTATCATTCTAAACATGTCTTATGTTTAGTTTGATGTTTAATGAAATTTAGTTTTAGCTTCTTAAAAAAAAAATACTTAATCTTCTATTAATCCTGATGATACACTCAGTCTGACTGCCTAGTGTAGTCTCACATTTTCTTTCTTTAAAAATTACAAAAATTTAAATAATAATTAGAACCAAAGATTCTATTAATCTTATCAAAACTCTTTGAGTGTATTTGTTTTACGAATTAAAATTTTATGTCTAAGAATGTAAGCATGCAAATGTAACATTTCCATGTTTATTACAAATTAAAAAAAATTATTCTCGAAGATTATTGATTCCTTGGAATGTCATAATTTTCTTTTTTTAGTATGTTTTTCCATACTTTAGGAGAAGTTTGTTTCAAGTTATAAAATTGTATTTTCGGAATTTATATTCTTAGGAATATTATGCCTGCATGAACATGTTTGATTGTTATTAGGAATTTTAGAAAATAAATTAAAATTATTTAATTGAAAAATTTAAAAGTAAAAGTGAAATAAGAAATGTGAAGAAAAAAGTGAGGATAGGTAATATTATTGTAGAAAATAACTACAATTCCCATGATCCATGGGAATGAAAGATATCCACCTCTTACTCTTGACATGGGATTGAGAAGAAACAAAACCATGTGTATTTCATATTTTGGAAATATTTTCACAAAACTTGTAGCAAACATGAGAATGTGGTATTCTCAAGTCTACATTTTCAGGAATCTTTCTTGATAACCTGAAATAAATGTCTTCTAATATTTTCATGAAGAGGATGAGAATGTGATATTTTCATGAGAATATAATAAATTATTCTCTAAAACACATATAACTTTCATTTTTATATTTTTTATTTGATTATTTTGAATTTTAAAAAATAATCGTAAGAATATTAAAACAAGCATGTTTTTAATATATCTAGGAATAACAATTTTTAGTCATATGATTTCTGAAATATGATTCTTGAAAATACAATATTATTCTGTAAAACAAATATCTCATTTGTCTCTTCTCCAGTAGTCTTGAGTTTTATTTTCTTATTTGCAAAAATAAAATTTATCATTTTAAAAGAAAACTTAAGGATTGATTTACGCTTAGCATTCTATTAATTTTGTCAAAAGACACTTTGACTCCACCATCTAATGGTCTCGACCTTCATCTTTTTTACACAAAATCATATTATTCCCGAACAAACCAAATCCATTTAAAATAAAAAAAAACACAACATATCTTCTTCTTTTAAATAAAATAATAAATAATAAAATATTCATAGATACATTATTTTAAACTATTAATTACTTTCTTAACACTAGCCAAAAGGTTAAGGTTTTAAGTAAGAATATTTAATGATTAAAAAATTAAAAAGAGATATATCTTTTGCATTTTCGATTGTTGTCACTATAAGCGTGAACGTATAATAATAATTTTTAATCGTAATATGAGAAAAAGAATACAAAATAACTGTAATAAATATAAGTAAGATTCAAGAAAATGAAATATAGAAAAAATAAATTTTACTAAACTTGAAATAAAAGGAGCATTTATACAATTATTAAATATTTATTAAAATTTATAATGCATCCGTCAAAATTGCCTTAAAAGTAGTAAGGATTAAGGATCATCTTATCTGACGAGTAATGATAAGATGCATATTATTTAAAGGATACTATACACATCTCAATCAATAAAAAATAAGACAATAATTAAAATGTATATTCTTCAAATGATTATATCAAATCAAATAGACAATTTTTTTATTAAATTTTAACTATTTATTTACGAATAATAAAAACAAGACAATAATTGAAATATATATTCTTCAAAGGGAAAAAATTAACTTTATGAAGGAAATCGAAAAAAGAAATTAGAGGGTGATTTTATTCATCTGAAAGAAAAAAATAGAGGGTGGCATTAATGTGACAGTGGGTTAGGTATATGAAAGGTTAGGGAACGTAACTTCACTAGCCAATGCCACTGCCACTGCCACTCGAAGAAAGAGAAAAGAGTTACTACTGTTCACTATGTTCAGTTTGGAACCATTTATTGTTCACAACCCTAATTGCTCGATTTTGCTATTAACAGAAGGAAATTAGGTTTAGAGTTGGATTGTTCAACTTTGC
Source organism: Glycine tomentella (assembly GCA_007407185.1). Lineage (NCBI taxonomy): Eukaryota > Viridiplantae > Streptophyta > Magnoliopsida > Fabales > Fabaceae > Glycine > Glycine tomentella. The sequence continues at coordinate 70,102 of PYAF01000596.1, forward strand.
CAATCCCAAACCTCTCCTTTATACTTTGCCTTCACCACCGTCGTCGAGACCAAATCGAAAACAACGGTTCCGATCTGAGAACCACACGCACGGTGCACCTGGCAAATCGGACATCGAGGAGTTGGAGTAATAGATGTTTGGTGAGGGAATGCGTTCTTGGGCTTAATCTTGTTGAAGATTAATACTTTTTTGGTTAGCATAAGCATAATCTTCTTGAATTATAACTATATTTGGTTTTCATTTTATTAATGATTGAATGTTGGTCTCCTAAGGGCGTTGGGGGCTTTTTAATTTGGTTTTCTTGCATTGTGCATATGAAAGGGAAACTTTCGGATTGATGATGATGATGATGATAATAATAATAATAATAATAAACTCTCATATGGTGGACCTAAAGAACCAAATGAGGTATTGCCGTTCGAATTTTCTTACCAAAATCATAAAGTGTAATACATACATAATACATTACTTATGTCTGAGGGAGGATATGGCTTAGAAGCCTATGGAATATTCAATTTGTGGAGGGTTTTGCTGGGGTTTTTTTTTGCTTAAATTTTGATAAATATAGTAGCCTAAATTGTGGAATATTCATTTGTGGATGAACTGCTGCTGCTGAATTTTTATCATAGTCTGTCCAGTTTTAACGAAGATGATAAGGGCTTTTTTGGAAGAAAAAAAAATCATTATAGCCCATGTGCCAATCACCTTCCATGTCCAACTTAACGATTTTTTACACCGTTTGGAACCAGGGGGTGTAGGTGTAACGAACGGTACGAACCCAAAAAAATTAAGGGGAGTTTTTGTAGGGTTCAAAACGGAAAAGGTATTGAGTGTGTAACAAGTCCAAACCTCGGGAGTTCTATGTAGTTTACTCAAAAAAATAATAATAAAAAGTAATAGTTGCCTGTTGATCAAATTGCTATTGCATTTAAATTCAGCTTTACTATTGATGTATTTTAAGCTTCCATTGCTTTGTAGTGTGTATTATATTTTTGTATGTGCACCAAACAAATGGATTGTTATCTGTTGATGTAATGTATCTGTCGTTTGGATTGAATTTTATTTCCATCAATGGACTGAAAACATGTTCTCCATTACAAAATCAATGTACTTTCCATATAATTATTTTTCACAGCATTTTTCTCCTCAAGACATCAAAATTTCCACCATAACAAATGGACTGTTTTCTTTTTTGATTTTTTTGTTTGTTTACAGGGAGTAAGTAGTCCTGTTGCAAAGGAGGACACTGCTATTGTTAAAGGAAAATGGGGCCTGCTCCGTACACAATTGATTTGGATGATTATGATGATGTGAGAGAGATTCCGAAACCGAAAGGTTATAATTCTAAAGATTATAGATTAGAAAGACGATGGAAGAGATTTGAACGTTCAGGTTCAAACAAACAATTGAAGCACAATCACAGTGACAGTGGTACAAGATCAACTGTGAAGAGTCATGGAAAAGTGGCATGTTTAACAGTAAAACAGGATCATATGTCAGAGGATGAAATGGATGAAGATTACAAATTATTTTTGCTTACATATGTTGTCAGTGATGGTGATGTGGATGGTTCTGATGATGACATCAACATTGGCCACACCAATGACCATAATGATCATCCTTACAGGGAAGAAGAAAGCTTGCATAATAATCCCAAGTTAGACAAGAGTTCAAAACAAAGGGATGAGACTGGAAATCAAAGAAATAAAGGGAGTGATTCAGTGGGAAAACAGACAAGTGGCTCAATGAAAGCTAAGCAGAATTTGGAGGCTAAAAGAGTACTTAGTAAGAAACGGCGACGTGAAGATGTTTCTGGTGTCCCCAAGAACAATGCCCAGACTAATATGGAGTTAGATATTGTGGATGAAGATTACCAGATATTCCTGAATTCTTGTAGGGATGCCTATATACCTAGTGAATTAATAGGAAAGCAGAATTTGGAGGCTAAAAGAGGACTTAGTAAGAAAAGGCCACATGAAAATGTTTCTGGTGTCCCCAAGAACAATGCCCAGACTAATATGGAGTTAATTGTTGTGGATGAAGATTACCAGATATACCTGAATTCTTGTAGGGATGACTATATACCTAGTGAATCAATAGGAAAGCGATCAAATGTTATGCAAAATTCACTTGTTTCTGATTATGTGCCGAGTGAGGTTGATGAAGATTACTTACAATATCTGAATTCTGATTTGATTGTTGATGACGAGGTGGGGTGTAGGCCTGAGAGGAATACCTCAAAGACAGACAATGTGGATGGTGACAGTAATTTCTCTGAGCCAGATGTTATTCTTCTAGAACCCGACCAAATTCATGAAAACACTCCATTTGTTTCTTCGAAAACATTTGATTCATCTGTAAGTTTCTTTCTTTAACTACACACAATGTAACTGTATTGTTCATAATCTGAACATGGTTCACAGTTCACACACAGGCACATTATTAACTAAACAAATATTTTTTAACTTGGTAATGTCTGTGTGTTTAGTGGTTCGAAACTGAAAAGAACCCCAAAGACAACTGGCAATTACCTACTTACAGTGATTCTCAGTTTAGGAGAAGACTTATGAATGATCTTCAAAGGCCTTATGACCAAGAAGAATGTGATAGACTTCTGCTTGAAGTACATCAGAAAAAGCAAAAGGAACGTCATAGGGAAACACGTCATGGGGTGGTCAAGTTTTGTCGCACTAGGGGTGTCAGCGAATCATATCTTGACTTGTACCCTGGTATGTCCAGTATTTTCTCAACTAGTTTGACTTTTTGAAAATTCCTATTTATTTATATATATTGTTAATGTGAAGTTTAATCCTAACCAAGCTGTCAAGATTCAATGGTTTTGACTTTTGATTTGTTCCTCACCTCCAGCATTAAACATCTCTGGCTTGATATAAGCATGGAGCTACCAATACTTAGTTGGATTATTTGAATAAGAGCAAGTTAATCTTTTCATTCCTTTTGTCAGAAAACCTTCAACTACCACCATTGTTTTGTATTTTTTACTTACTGAGCTTATAGAAATGTTACAAGATATCTCTATAAGCTCAAATAAGCTCTTCCAACTACATCATAAGTGTAATTTCCAAAACAACATAGGTGATGAAAATAATAAAGAGCCACAGAAATGAACATGATGTAATTTGCTCATGAGCTAAAGAACGAACTTAATCTCAATATACTATAATGGTAGGGGAACCTTTGATTCTCTAGTGAAGGTAGACCAATATACCTGTTTGTTATACCCTTAGAGAGGTTCATTCTTGTGACTGATTAATACTGTTTTTTAGTCATCAGTATATTTGGGTTAGATTTTTCTGATGGGTGCTTCATTTTGGTAATCTGTGGTTTGTGCTAGCTGTTAGGTTGCTTCTGCTTCTTTTTGGACTTTCAGGTGGTGTTATTCTCATTGTTGTATAACTGTCTTTGCTCAATCTAATGCCATCTTCTGTCAAATTTTGTTCCATGATTGTACAGATCTAGCTAAAGCAATTGCCGAATTCAAAAAACCGGAAAAGGTTTTGTTTCTCTTGCGTGGATTTATTTTCTGGTTGCAAGTAAGTCAGCAGATTCATATTCAAATAATATCCTGTTTAGGCCGTTTTCAACTTGAGTGATTGTGATGAGAATGAAATTAACCTTCTTAAGTTGTTTGTGGATTACTTGGAGGTGATGGGTTCTTATGGTATGGAATTTAGAATCATTTCTGGTTGTAATTGTTAATCTTCTGTGCGAAGAAAATTCTTGATATGAGTAATATGGCCTCATGCAGTATGTTTTGAAAAAGGAAGAGATACAATATTGTAAAACTAGAATATACTTTAGAGCACATAACTATATTCTCCAGCCCACCTTTAGACCCCTATAGAATATAGTTTCTATCATCCACATTTTCTTTAGTCCTGAGTTTCTTTTTTATAAAAAAATGCATGTGGCTTCTAGATATAGATTTACTGGTCGTGTAAAGTAGGAAATTGCTTATTAATAGTACTTATGAATTTGGTGACTTTTGTGACTTTTCATTCACACACGTGCAATTTTTTTATTACATTTGTTGGCTCATTTGGTCTAATCATTTCATAATTTCATATTTACATGTTCTAACACATTGGCGAGAATGGGAGTTCTTGTATACATCTTCTGCTAACTGTGAATTGCATACAATAGCAGATATCTTAATGCATTTTTTTCATGTATTTTGCAGAATGTGACCCACGAAGGAATATTTCGGCCTTGGCTTGACAAATATTGTTTGGACTTTTTACGACAAATGTAAAAATGGAATCTTGCTAAATTTGGAAGCAAGAGTTTAACTAACATAGTCAACAAAGTTTACATATGTACAGTTAAATCTATCTTAGAACTTTGACCTAGCTGTAGAAAGAAAGATTGCTAGAGTTGTGGTTCTCATCAGGAGTTCTTTCATTTCTGTTATACCGTGGTTCTTTTTTTGTCCTCCATTTTTTGTTTTTCGGCACCATTGAGAAGATGGTGATACCTGATAATTGAGGGGCTTAGGTGGCTAGCATATGCAGTAACATAATGTTATATTCTTCCTAAGCTACTTTTTGTTGAGCTCTAGCATATGCAGTAACATAATGTTATATTCTTCTAAGCTACTTTTTGTTGAGCTCAAATGCAAGATATCTAGGACTCTGGTCAAAAAGACTAATTTTTATAAAATAACTGTAATTATAACTATAACTAGTTATAAAATTATAATCGGTTTTATAGTTATGGCTATTTAAAATCATTTATTTTTATTTAAAAAATAGTTATAAAATTATAACCCATTTTATAGAAAATAATTATTTCAAATAACTTATGTTTATAGTAGAAATATAGGCGTTGTCTGTATTTTTATTGCGATCTTTTTATTTATTTCATAACAATTTCTTTTATT
>PYAF01000596.1:75101-86116 GCA_007407185.1 Glycine tomentella
TACATATTTACGTGTTACTTAATTTTTTGATATCATATGTAATTAATTTATCACTTGAAAATGTGTAAATTATATGCATATTCCGTTTTAAGATTTTTTAGGAGTGCATCACCATAGAAAATTTATTTTTTAAATTGATATCTATTTTACTAAAAATTCTTGTAAAGAATAAAAGCATACAAAAGGGTGTATTTGATTCATTAATTAATAATAGAATATTATAATTTATTAATTTGTTAGACATAACTCTTAATTTAATAGATAGTAAAATGAGATATTTAATCTAAATAGTCTTTTTTGATTCATTAATTAAGATAGTCTATTTGGAAGATAAAAAAATAATAAACTAATAAACTTAAAAATGCAGAGAAGAAAAAAAAATGGTACATAAAGAAAGAAACAATTGGTCAAAAGGAGAACGGTACATGAAGTGAGTGGTGAAAGAGTATAAGGTTAATATTTGAATACAATTGGGTAACTTTCATGTGAGAGTGAGTAGAAGTGAGAAAAAAATTTCCAAAAAAAAAAGTGGAGAAAAAATAGTGAATTTTATTGGATTTGCATAACTTTTTATTATTTATTAAGGGCATAATATTTTTGTTGGATTTGTCATAGATTTTAAAACTAAAAATGATTTCTTAAAAAAATTATAACTGATTTTAAAATTACCCGTTTTAATTTTGATTTTAAAACTGATTTGTTAAAAGAAATAAAAATTGAAATTTTGATTTTAAAATTGAAACTGGTTTCTTTAAAAAAATTAATTTAAAACTACTCATTCTAATTTTAATTTTAAAAATGAAACTGATTCGTTAAAAATAAAATGATTTTAAGTAAATTTGAAAATAGTATTTTAATTTTTTTAAAAAAAAGAATAGGAGAAAATAATTTTTTTAATAGGAACAAAATATAAAAAGAAAAAATTAGTGCGTAATAGAAAAAATACAAAAGCTAAACACACTGTTACCCTTTAAAAAACACTATTAACCAACAAAAAGAAAAAAGAACAAACACAGTTAACAATTTTTGTTGTTGGTGGATGTGATAACAAATCTAATGCTTTGGTATATGGATTTTTAATCTTTGTCAATCATTTTATTTCCATAGTAAAATAGCCTTAAAACTCAATAACAATAGTCAAGTTGCAATATGATAATAAACTGAGGCATGTAACATGTAATTATTTAATTAGACACCTAAAAAACTAAGGTGTATACAATCTAAAAAACAAAATAACAATTTAGATAAAGTAAAAATGACTCTTATGTATGAAAGAAGAAGATACAACTATTATAATTGTTCTTGTATGCACATAAACTATTTGATAATACACAATTAAGAGTTGAAAAAAGAGAGTAGAATGCATTATTCTTTTTATTCCATTGATTAACCCTGAAAAGGAGGAGAAAGACAAAGGTGAATGAAATGGTCCTATCATATAGCAATTAATGAATTCAATATGTCCTATATCCCAAACATTAAAAATAGGAGAAAGAAGGAAATAGAGAAAAGAAAAAGAAAAAAATGAACATTGCATATGAACGAAAAAAGAAAAAGAGAAAACCTTAATCAATTAATCATTAAAGTTAATCATTATGGAATAAAAGAAGGAAAGAAGATGATACGTCCTATATTAGTATATTACACAAACAACAAATAAAAATATGACATATTGAATAAAAAAATATGAAAAGAGGAAAAGAAAAAAAAAACAATAAAACAACATAGCGAACAAAAAGAATAGAAATAAATAACACTATAAAAAAACAATATAAAAAAAGTGATGAGACACATTACTTCATTGTAAAACAAATAAAAAAAGTGATGTAAAACAAATAAAAAAAATGATAAACAAAAAACTTATGAATATAATTGCTCAATTGCTTAGATGGATGGTAGCAGCAAAGAGAATAAAGCAAAAATAATTAGTCAAACAATGTAGGGGCTGGTGATCAATCCGTGATGTTTTATCTCCTAATAATGGCTTTAATCGTGTAGATTGTTTTGTTGGCATAAGAGAAAAGAAAAAAAAGAAATAGCAAAAGACAATAAGAAGACAAAAATACAAAAGAAAAAAGAAAATAATCTTACTGTGTAATTGATCCAATCAGTGGTAGTAGTACTAGAGAGAAAAAAACAATTATGTAAGCAAGAGGAAGTGGAGTTGTAGCAACAATATGTAGTATTAAAACTGTTCTCTTGGATTCAAAAAGTGAAACTCTCATCATGAACTTCCTCCTATATACAAAAGACCCTTCACAACCATACATGACATAAAAAGCAATTGTAAAGGATAGTTCGTGATCCCACATCAACCAAATCTTGTAATTATTGTTAATGAATAAAAATACTAAAATGTCGTACTTCATGTAAATACAGACACCAAATAGGTTGCATGCTAAATGGGAATACAGACGCGTACCTTGTAATGAATCTCCATGGTTCTTCCATTGTGAGATATTAGAACTTCTGGAACATTTTAATACACGATGAAAAAAATTAAATAGAGATAATGCATATCAGAAGTTATTGGTTAAATTATTTCAACGATAATCAAAACCATGTTAAAATTCATAAATTAACTGTCAAAATTAAATGAAATACAAAAGCGTTAACATTACCATTTCCACTAATTTCAATTGCCACCATGAATTATTGTGGCACTGCAAACCAAGTAATAAAAAAGGATCACATACGTGAAACCTTAATTGGTCAGGGATGAAATGAAGATGGAATGGTTTTGTATTGAGAGAAAAAGGGAGGAATAGTGACAAAGAGAAAACACCAAGGTTGAATACCAAGGGGAACGTGGAGTGAGTTCGTTACACTGTACAGTTAAAAGGCTAAAACAGGTAAAAAAAAAAAATCAATCAAAGGATATTGCGGTTATTTTTCAACAACGTGATAATGAAACAAAATAATGGGCCACATTACAATACATAATTTTAAAATGTTTATATTGCTAAATATAAAATTTTATTTATAAATGATATTTTAATAATTTTAAAGATATTGATTTTAATTATGTGATATTACTAAAGTTTTAAATTGGTAAACCTCATTACGAGTTAAATTAAATACTCTCTCAATGGAATGAGTTCTTTTATAATTATTATTATTACTAGTATTACTATTTATTATTATTATTATTATTATTTAATTTTAATTTCATTGCTTATTATATTTTAAATTTATTAATCTATAGTTGCTTAAAAATATATTTCTTTATAAAATATTGTTATGGTCAAAATTTTATATCCTATAATTTAATTATTATACATATTATTTATCTATAATAAATATTATTCTGTTACTATTTTTTTAATATTTTTACTTGTTAGTTTTCTTATGTTAATATTTTTTCATTAAATTAAAAATACAACATTATTAATTATAATAATAATTATACTATTAATGTATAATTTACAACTATTTTAAATTTATTATACGTAATAAATATTTAATACTTCATGCTTTGAATTTATAATGTGACCCAAAAAAATACTCTGAATTTATAAAATAAAAAATATAACATTAAAATTAACTTTTGTATATGAATTCAAAAGAAATCTATTTATTGTTATTGTTATTGATTTGTCATTATAAAACATATATTTTGAAGTAACTATTTTTAAAAATATAAGAAAGATGAGAATGTCAATAAAAGTATTAATATAATATTCAATGTTATTAAAATATTTCGATTTTAATAAAATAATATAATAAAAATGAAATATATTTTCATTTGAAAACTAATTATTGGTAAGAAAAAATAATAGTACACTATTATTATTATTATTATTATTATTATTATTGTAATAATTATTATTATAATATTTACGATTTGAAAAAAAATATGAGTATATATATATATATATTAAATTATTTAATTTCTATATTTAATTATTAATTTTAAAAAAATTGTATCATAAATAGAATATTACTACCTAATATTAAAATTATCAAAATTAATATTTAGTCATCAAAATTAGATATATAAATAATATTATTGTAAATAACTTAATTCTTTGTTAAATGTATTTAGAAACATTAAATTCAGTTAAATAATTGATTTTTATCAAAATTTCAAGTGAATTTTACTAAATAGTATAGATAGTTGATATGGTGCCGCATTCAATTCCTATTCACTAATAAAGTACAATTGTATTTGAAAAAAGAAAATAAAAAGTTTGTAATCACAATCACTATAAAAAAAATGGTTTAGCGACCGAATGACGGTCGCAAAATCGTTAAATTAAGTTGTTAAAGTTGTCAGAAATAGAAATAGCGACCAAATAATGTGCGTCGCAATAACTCTATTCACTAAAATTTCAGCTACCGAATTACAATTCGATGGTTATTTAGCGACCGAATTACAATTAGGTGGCTATTTAATAACCGAATTGTTCAGTCGCAGTTCATAAAATTCGGTGGCTGCATAATTGATTGCTATTTTATGTGTGCCCAAATTAGCCACCGAAACATTCTGTTAATAAATATTAAATATAAAAGTCAAATTTACTTCGATTGCCAATTTGGTTGCTAATAAATAATTAATTTTGAATATAAATACAGTAAAACTAAATTTGGTCGCTAATAAATAATTAAATTTTAAATAATAAATAATAAAATAAAATTTGATCGCTAATATTATAATATAAAACGAATTTTAAATAATTTCGATCGCTCTTTAATAACTGATTTTCAACCTAAAATAAATTAAAATTCAATTCGGTCGCCTTTTAATATTTAATTTTAAGTATAAAACAAATTAAAAATAAAATTATCACTATTTGGTAATGAATTTTAAAATAGAATAAATCGGTCGCATATTCGATTGCTAAAAAAATATGCTATATTGTTTTTTATTTATTACATTTAGACCTACTTAATAATTAACGACTATAAATGTAATTCTTAATTATACTGTATAATGAAACTTATAAATAAAATTGGACATTCGTAATGTGTAAATATATTTAATAATAGTTCTAATTTAACAACTGTAATTTAAAGATTTATAAAGTGCAAATTCAAAGTTTTCAAAGTATTTGTTTCCAACACAAACAAGTAGTTAAACTACATTTCTAACACTGAGTCAACAGTTTAATACTAGTCGTCGGACCTATTTTTGACAAAAGAAAGTATCAAATGTACCATGCATCTACTAATATTCTTATAAAACTTAAAATTGTGAGTACAAATATTATATTCCTATTGTAGCGTATATTGAAACAACTACTAAATTCTGAGAAAAAGAAATAGCTATTGAAGAAAAACAAGAGAACCGATTTTCCTGTAATGTAAAATGTCAGGAAAAGGCATTGACAACATTAAAATGATAGGAAAATATAAATAAGGTAAAGTTAAAGTAGTATGCCTCTAATATTGATTCTTCTAGAGTTTTCTTATTGACTAGCCTTAGTCATTGCATATTTGTTGTGTGCCTACACCTTAAGAAAAGGAATCTAAGTGAAGCTTTTATTGTGTCATAAAGCTAAAATTAATCAATGACATAAAGCTAATAATTAAGAGAAAATGACACAAAAATGAACAATGAAGTAATTTATGCATGTATCTCCTTTCAAATCTACAAAATGGTTAATGACATATTCACTTACTCATGCATTCTGATTTGAAATGTAAAAACTACTATGTTATACAATTTAAGAAAACTTACAATGAAGTAGGGAAAAATAAGACTCACTGTTGTATTCCTTTGAATGGCTTGTATCATAATAGAAAGATCAGAATCATGGAATGTTTTTAGAACAAACTGAATAATCAAGTCATCCCACACCTGGACCAAAAACCCAAATCAATGAATTTCGTCAATTAATTGCATTATTGACAGAGATTGCATGAGCACACAATGGCCAACATATCAAAACCAAAGGAATATGTAGAAAATCTAAGTGACAATGTAATTAATAACCAATTTCAAAAGTGGTGCAAACTGTGAAGGTAGGAAATAGGAATAATTGCAAACTACAAAAACCATTCATGGAAATAGAATTGAAATTGAAAATAAAATTCATTCCCTTGTTTTTAAAATGGATAGAGATCCTAAATATTTTCCATGCCCATATAACCAGTTTCTCCCAACTACAATCAAGAAACCAATAGCATATGGGATCAATCATGATATGGAGTTCCAAGACTGATAAAAGTTCTGTTAGAAAACTATGAATATTTGATAAAAGAGGAAAAAAAAATATGTATTCTTAGTTTTCTAGACACTTACATAATGAAGATTTGCTTTCCTTCGATACCAACGAATTGTTATTGTGTTTCCACCCAGAGCTCCAATGAAACCAACATGTAGGGGTTTGAAACTAATAACAATTATGTTTTTTAAAAAGATCTGAAAAAAATATTTACTTTATAGGTGTTTCAGCCATAGACCAAATTAAATAAATAGGAGCATCAGCAGAAATTAGTAAAGTTATACTTAGGAAAATATCAATCATTTCTAAAACAACCGTACAGAGTAAGTCAAACGAATTAATAGCTAAGCACTACTTCATGAAAATAATAGACAGAAACAATTAAGGACTAGACAACAAACTGATTTTAATCCTAGAACTTAGTTGACTTATGTTCATTAATTCTTAGAATCTAATCTCAACAGCTTAGGATTAGCAAGACCCCAAGTAGAAATTTCTAATAAAAAGATCCAGTCTAGGTCTTGGACTGAACAACATGAAGAACTACAGAGTCAATTTAAGTAAACAGAACGTGGTATCTTCCTTTACATGTTATTATTACTAACTGTTATACTAATATAAGATCTATTTTAAAATTCTAAAATCCTAAAACCAATTTGTCATACATTTCATTGTAATGAAGGTACACAATCCATTTTCTTCTTTTTTTGATTAGGCCACTAATAAACAAACCCATTTAAAATAGGGGAAGAAAACAGGTCGAAATCAAATAATTCACATAGGTTAAAGAAAAAGAAGAAGAAATCTAGCAAAGAAATAAAGTCCACCTGTTTTTCCATTTCCTTAGTCACTGAATATAGATCAAATTTGATATATGTTTATGCATGTACAATGCAAACACTTGCAAGTTATGGATATTCGTCATCATCAGATCCTGAATTGTAGGATGTTGAACCTATTATATGCAAAAGAAATCAGAATCAGAGGTTTACTAGCGTCTCAAATTCGTTGGGCTTATTAGGTTTATTTACCTTGACAACAACATCACCTGTATCACCTTTCAGTCAGTCTTTCTCTATGAACCTAATATTCATACAAGACATATGTCAATTACATATGTCAATTACAAGTTACAGACACCTCCAATGATCTGAGCAGTAGTAGTTGATTCCCCTCCCCTCAAAAGCTCCAGGCAGCAATTGGAACTTAAATTGTTATCCATAATTAATTAACTAGTGTCCTAATTAGTAATTAATTAGTGCAAGCATGCATAAACGCTTGATCTTGAAGAAAAAAAACTACTAGTGCAATTCAAATGACAACCAATACTGAGGGGCAGGGCAATGATAAATAAGAATATAAGATAGCAGGTCAAAGTTTGACTTGGACGTGAGCAATTGAAGCAGAACCAAGGGGTTCGACATCGAACCTGTGGAAAACATCATCAATACCCTGTCATAGAGAAATTTGGAGCACCACCTCCTCATAACTTCAAACGGGAAGCACACAGGAAAACAAAAAAAAGAAGCTAAAATTGAACCTATAAACTTCAAACGGTCATAACTTTTGATAGAAATGTCCGTTTGATGTCCACAGTATATCAAAATGCTCAAAATTGATTAAGAAAGCTTTTTAACAATTCTTGAAGGGGATTTGATCAACTATTTTTCCAGAAAACACCTCTAACTAGGTGAAAAATAGGATTTAAGATTCAATCACTCAATTTTACTTTTGAATCTTGATTATTATAAAACTAGAACACCAAGCCAGACAAAATTTGGTTCTTATCCTTATTCTTCCTTTCTCTTAATCCACCATATAGGTCCTGAGAATTTTCTTATATCTATTCTCATCCATCATGCTCAACAAGAATGTCTCTTGTGTTTCACAAATGTATGTAACCAATCCATTGAGCAGAAAACCAAGAAATCCAAAACCTACCAAAATGAAACCACATGTAAAGATCTTGGTAATCATGGAGTCAGGAATGATATCTCCATATCCGATAGCCCGAGTAGCTTCGTTCTCACTAGTAGGCTACAGAATAATACAGATTATCACACTCACAGTTTAACTTTTCATAAAAACAGAATAGGGTTTAAGTGTGAGTTTGGAGTTACCAAACGGGATGTCCAATCAAACTGTTGAGAACTGCGGATTTACTAGTACCCTACAAAAAATGGAATTGAAGTGAAGGGAGCGATGAAAAGCAACAACACAGAAGAAGAGAAAAACGAAGAACATGAGATTTACAACATTTTTTGTAGGTCTTCGGGAAAAGCGGAAGGTCTTCGTCGAATCGAGTGAACTCACACTCGTCGGTTAGGGATCGATCAGAATCAAACCCTAACAGAGCTTTGGCTAGTAGGATCTGGAGGAGAAACGTATGAATAAGATCTATGAGTTTCTCTCTCTAGAACTCAACAAATGGGGGTTTCGTCTTTAAAGTTTATAGTGTAAGAAAACTAAATAATCTAAACATGCTTATACATAAACAACATAAGCAATTAGATTAAGTGCGAAAAAATTAAGATCATAAATACCTCCCGCCATTGCTCACAGTTTTGAGTCTTTGGGTTGAACTGAAGATCTCTCTTGAGTCTTCTAAACTCTGATTCTAAAGCACTAGATGGTGTATATGCTGATGCATATATAATGAGTTCAGGAACCCAAGAAGGCTGTAGACACTTATTTATAAACCCCTTGCCATCAAAGGGTCAGTTACGATTTGCTAAAAGAAGGAACGTTAACGTTGCCAAAAAATAGGGGATGTGAGTAGTGGTTAGTTTCCTGAATTATTGTTGACCACTATCAGGTTGGTTACAGATATTTTGTAATTTCAAAATAAAAAACAACATTCTCCCACTTGGTCGACATGTCCCTTAATTTACATAACAAGAAATAAAATGCATGAATCATGGCAATAAGTCCTCTTAATAATGAGTATTATCTTCCATGAATTACAATGCATTATATCCCTTAGCCCATACAACTTAATGAATAAACCCGATGTTCATTCTAGGTCCAAACTTAATTGATGTTTCTTATAATAAATAATTGTAGATGCACATAAACTTAATGAAAAACATCACAATAGAGTTTCTTAATATCATTCTTAGAATGAAAATCACATATGGGAACCAAGTCTCGTCCTTTCCACATGATCCTTAAATTTGAATGGTGGCATGCCCTTAGTTAAAGGATCGACAGTCATTAATTTAGTGCTAATATGTTCAATAACCACTGTATTATCTTTAGCACACTCTCTTATGGCTAGATACTTAATGTCGATGTCCTTTCTTCGACTACAACTTTTATTATTCTTAGCCATAAAAACAGCAGCTGAATTATCATAGTATATCTTCAATAGCCTAGAAATGAAATCCATAACTCTAAGCCCAAAAATGAAACTCCTTATCCATACACCATGTAAGGTAGTCTCAAACAATAAACGAACTGAACCTCTATAGTGGAAGTAGCAGTCAATTAAGGTCTGCCTGACACTTCTCCAAGACATAACTCCACTGGCTAGCATAAAATATATCCCAAAGTCAATTTTCTCGAATCAACACAGCCAGTATAGTCTGAATCTGAGTAGTCAATCACTTCCAAGTTGTCAGTTCGTCTGTACATAAGCATATAGTTTTTAGTTTCCTAAAGGTATCTCATCACTTTCTTTGCAACTTTCTAGTGGTCTAAACCTGAGTTACTTTGATATCTCCTTGAGCATACATAAGGCTTCCAACAGCTGAAGCATAAGGAATGTTCTTCATTTGTTCCCACTCAAGATCATTTTTCGGGCACTGGCTTAAATTAAACCTACCACCCTTCACCATGAGAACTACACTTGGTGAACAATCATTCATTCTAAATCTTTCCAAAACTTTGTTAATATAGGTCTCTTAAGATAAACAATGAACACCTTTTACTATGTCTCTTGATGCCAGTAACGTAAGAGGCATCACTCATATCCTTTATATCAAAGTTCTTAGAGAGAAATTATTTCACCTCATATAGAAAAACCCTTGTCATTGGTTGCAAGTAAAATATCATCTACATATAAAATAAGGAAACAAATTTTGCTCCCACTGGCCTTCTGGTATATACAATGATCCATAACATTTTCTACGAAACCAAATGAAGAAATAACAACATGAAATTTTAAGTACCACTGACGGGAGGCTTGTTTCATATATAGATTTCTTAAGCTTGCATACCAATTTATCACCCTTAGAGAGGAGAATCCTTCAGGTTGTTTCATATAAACCTCTTCCTCAATGTCTCCATTGAGAAAAGTCATTTTCACATCCATTTGTTGCAACTCTAAAGTCTCATTCGAAGCTTTAGACAAAGGTGCTATGGAGATATTGGGCCCTTATGGTATATCGTACACATTCCATATGGTGATTGCTATTACACTTGTCCAGAAAACTCCCAGCGTTTCATCCAGAACGCTCTCCAGTCCCTGTTGGCTCGAATGGAGAATCTGGAAAAACGTTATGGACTCCAGCGCCAGGAAGATATCCATCGGCTAATTGTAACGCCTCTCCTTTCTCACTCGTGCTTGATTGATTTTAATTAAAATTTCGTGTCCACTTGGTATTAAAATTAAATTAATTATGAATTTTCACGAAACTCTTTTCGCTTTACTTGCTAAATTTACGAGTTGTCTGTAATATGAACGATTTTCCTCACTACGGATCATGCAAATAAAATTCCTTAACACATATTAGATTATTAACAGTCCAAGTACAGCCCAAATACAAAACAATTCCAAAGAGTCTGTTACAACATAAGATACACACAGCTCAGCTTAAATACAGACAAATAGAAAACCACAAATACAAT
>PYAF01000596.1:86216-106509 GCA_007407185.1 Glycine tomentella
CTTAAACCATCATTGTTTCCTAATTTCCTTCTAATAACTTTTTCTAAATTTCTATTGGTTCATTTTGTTTTTAATTTAGTAAAAGATCTAGACTATTTATTTAGTACTTCATTCATTTCATAATTAATAGGAAAATTCCTAGATTATGTCTTTCCTTTCTCTGTATCCTTATGGATCCTGAATTGATTTATTTTTATCCATTTATAAGTGAGCTTACAAAATTCCTAAAAATTCTTTTTCATGATTTCTTTTAACTAGTAATGTCAATAATTCCTTATCTAGGAACATACTTCACTTTTGTCAGGTTTCCAGAACCTTACCAAGGTTATCTGACCTTATCAGGGCTAAAAGGATATTTTGGTCATTTGGGCAATTGTTCAGGGCATTTTAGTCATTTATCCTAGGGACCTATCTGTCATTTGTGGAATTGTTCAAGGATATTTTGGTAAATTTTTCCTAAGGATACCTTGGTCATTTCTAGAATTGTTCAGGGCAAAATTATCATTTTTATCTTAGGAACTTAAACGTCATTTCTGAATTTGTTCAAGGGCGTTTTTGGCATTTTGCCCTAACTGCTCGACTACTTTTCATTAACGTTTTACTTGTAATAATTGCCTATACTTCTTGGTTTTTCGGGGTGTTACACTAATTGCCCAGTTGGAGGAACGCAGTAATAAAAGAAGAGAGGAAGAACGTCGGCAAAATGCCGATCATATGGAAGACCACGCAGAAACCGACCAACCTCATGCAGCAACCAGGAGGCAGAGACCAGAGACGTCGGCCCGCACGGCGGAAACTGGCCATAGAGATCCCGTTGACCATTCCAAGCAGGGAAGAGCGTCTCGTTCCCAACACGAGGCACTTCGCTTGTCCTCGGCCATGACACCAGAATACGTTGCGGAAGAAAGACCGACGGGAGGGATCACCCGTCACCCCGGCCAAGGTGATGGCACTTATCGAAGAAAGTATCGTCGGGGCCACCAGAATAACAGTCCGTTCGTCGATCGAATAGTAGATGCTCAGTTCTTGGAGGACTTCGACGGCTCCTTCTTGTCCAAATACGACGGGAGCCAAGACCCACAGGTGCATATCGACGAATTTGATATGCAGATGTGCGTTCGAGGAATCGACGAACCCATTATATCTCGGATTTTTGCTACCACTCTAACTGGGGTCGCCCAGACCTGGTTCCACTCCTTGCCGCCGCGGTCCATCCACAATTTTGAAGATTTCGGCCATAAATTCTTGCTGAATTTTGCAACAAGCAAGAAGCAGCCGAAATCTGAGTTTGCCTTGGGAAAGATACGTCAACAGCAGGGGGAAATGTTGCAGAGCTACTTGGATCGATTCAAAGAAGTTGCATTGCAAGTCCAAGGGTTAAAAGAAAAAGTCCAAGTTCACCTCCTGTCGGTCGGGCTCAACGAGTCTTCTCGTCTTGCCAAATCGATCTATAAGGATCCTATGAAAACCCTAAACGAATTTAGGGTCCGATCCAAAAAGTATTTGGAGTTGGAGTAGATGGAGATCGTTAACTCGATTCCGAGGGAAAATAAAAAACCCTCCTCACCACAGAACCGACGCCAGGAGAATCCCCAGGTCGGACAGTTCAGCCAACATCAGTCGAATACCCCGACAGGCCGACCTCCACGAGGCATTCCCGACCCTCGTATCAGGCCCGGGAGATACGAATTGAAGTTCGACAGATATGCTCCGCTAAATGCTACGCGTGGTCAAATATGGAAGGAGGTGGCTTTCACCGAGATGAGGAAAGTCGACCGACCCCCTCCCATAGTAAGGAGAGAAGGGCTGGATTACTCTCGGTATTGTGATTTTCACAATGGACCGGGACACACGACCGACCAGTGTTTGGAGCTCCGAGATGCGATAGAAAGGTTCGTTCGTGAAGGCAAACTCCGCCAGTACGTGATTCGAACCCAAGGGCACCAAGCCAAAAGGAAAGCCCACCAGGAGAATAAGCAACGAGATGACAAGAAAAGCAAGAAGGACGAGGATTTCCCAGAACCCGAGTTCGAATGCAATGTCATCACAGGAGGAATGGGAGGAGGAGGTGATACCGCCAACCAGTGGAAAAGGTACCTCAAGGAGGTAATGTCGATAAGGGATAGACTGAGGTTCAAGGAAAGCATTAGTGGAAACATTAAGAAAGCCGCCCTGCCGCTCATTTACTTTACCGAGGAAGACTTGAAAGGAGTGGTGCCCGGGCACGAAGACGGCCTCGTCGTAACAGGAACCGTGGCCAACTTCCGGGTCAAAAGGATATTTGTCGACAACAGTAGTTCGGCCGACATCATCAATTGGAGCGCCTTCCAAAAGATGAATTTGAAGGAGGAAGATCTGAAGCTGTGCCTAACCATGCTGTATGGCTTCAATGGAGAAGGCACCGGCTTGAAGGGAGCCATTGATCTTCAGCTAACGCTGGGGACAAAGGAAGGCTGCAAAACAGAAAGGGTCACATTCACGGTGGCTGACTTCCCGTCTCCATACAATATCATTCTGGGCAGGCCAACGCTTCATAAATGGGGTATCCTCATGTCCCCCAAGCATCAGAAGATGAAGATGATCGGGCACCTCGGCAAAGTCATTACGATTTGCGGAGATCAACGAGAATCCCGGCAGTGTTACTACAACACCATTAGAGACACGGAGGGAGGCCCGTCGTCCCCACCTCGAATTCGGCAAGGAAAGCAGGAAGGATCCAGGGCCAAGACACATTCATCCCAGAAGCCAGTTAATCTGGTAGAACTAGAGATGCGGGATATCGAGGAATGGAGACCAGAGCCAGTGGACGAGCTTGAGAATGTCTAGATCGGCGGTTCCTCGGAACAAATTACGAAGGTGGGTAAACAATCAGGATATCTTTGCTTGGAAGGCATCCGAGATACCTGGAATTAAGCCCAACTTCTGCTGCCACAAGCTAGCAATGTATGTCGGTTCCAAACCGGTTCCACAGAAGAACAGGAAGCTCGGCCCGGATAGGAGGCAAGCTCTAACGAAACATATTGAAGAGTTGTTGGAGGCCAGATTTATAAGAGAGATACAATATACGACGTGGCTTTCCAACGTAGTTATGGTGAAGAAATCCAACGGGAAGTGGCGGGTCTGTGTCAACTACACAGATCTAAATAAAGTCTATCCCAAGGATTCGTATCCGATGCCGAGTATCGATCAGCTGGTAGATAACTCGACCGACTTTCAGTTGCTATCGTTCATGGATGCTTATTCCGGGTATAACCAGATACCCATGCATCCAGACAACATAGAGAAAACGGCATTCCGAGGCATTGATGCAAATTACTGTTATGATATCATGCCCTTCGGATTAAAAAATACTGGGGCAACGTACCAGCAAATGATGGATAAGGTCTTCTCGAATCAGATCGGGCGCAACATTGAAGTATACATTGACAACATGATCACGAAGACACCGGCGGCCGGGGACCATATTCAGGATTTGGAAAAAACTTTCCAGAAACTAAGGCAACACAGCATACGACTGAATCCGCTGAAGTGTGCGTTTGGGGTAAGAGCCGGGAAATTCCTGGGTTTCATGTTGACTCACAGGGGAATAGAAGCCAACCCGAAAAAATGCAAGGTTGTTCTGGATATGCAGTTTCCGTCCAACAAAAAGGAGGTCTAACAATTGACGGGGAGGATGGCGGCCTTAACCCGGTTTCTTCCGAGGTCTGCGGAGAAGGCCTTTCCCTTCTTCAAGTTATTAAAGAAAGAATCAAGCATAGGATGGAACTCGGCGTGTGAAGAGGCATTTCAGCAGATCAATACGTGCTTGGCTTCACCTCCAGTGTTGTCGAAGCCCGAATCGGGGGAAACGCTTGTTCTGTATCTTTCTGTCGGGGAAGAAGCCATTAGCGTCGTACTAGTCAGGGAAGAGGGCAAGACTCAGCTGCCGGTATATTTCGTGAGCCGAGCTCTAAAAAACTCAGAATTGCGGTACCAGAAGCTCGAAAAGGTGGCTTTTGCTTTGCTCACCACAGCAAAGAGGCTTCGCCCGTATTTTCAAAGCCACACCGTCGTTGTACGAACAAATCAGCCCATCCGACAGGTGTTGCACAAGCCGGATCTAGCAGGAAGAATGATGAACTGGGCCATTCAGCTATCCGAGTTTGACATCCAGTATGAGGCCTGTCATGCCATTAAATCGCAAGCTTTGGCCGACTTCATCGTAGAACTAACCCCGACATCAGCTACTCCGTAAGAGGATAGGGTGTGGAAAGTCTATGTCGACGGTTCATCTAACGCTAAGGGAAGTGGAGCCGGGATCATTATCGAAAATCCCGATGGTGTATCTTTTGAGCAATCGCTCCAGCTCAATTTTCCGACTTCAAATAATCAAGCGGAGTATGAAGCGTTGATTGCCAGGCTAAAGCAGGTAAAGGAGCAGGGAGCGTCACGAGTAAACGTCTTCACTGACTCACAGCTTGTTTCCGCCCAGATCAAGGGAATGTATCAAACTAAGGGCCCCTTACTGGCCAAATACTTGGCTAAAGTAAAGGAAATCATGGCGGAATTTGATGAGGTAATAGTTGTCTACATCCCAAGAGAGGAGAATGCCCGAGCCGACATATTATCAAAGTTGGCTAATACGAAAGGAGCGGGGAACCACAGGACAGTTATACAGCAGGAGCTCGCCCAGCCGGCGTGCATCATGGTCATATTGATCGCCGAGGACTGGAGGAGGCCCATAATCAATTACTTGGAGCAAGGGGTCGTCCCAGATGAGGAACTGGAGGCAAAAAGATTGGTCTGAGATGCTGCGATGTATGTGATCCTTGACGGTGAACTATACCGCCGAGGTCTAC
The DNA here is from genome assembly GCA_007407185.1 of Glycine tomentella. NCBI lineage: Eukaryota > Viridiplantae > Streptophyta > Magnoliopsida > Fabales > Fabaceae > Glycine > Glycine tomentella. Next base: position 91,055 of record PYAF01000596.1, read on the forward strand.
ATACTCCGCTATTATTATGTCTAAGCTCGGACCAGGCCGAGTACGTGCTCTCGGAGATACACGAAGGGATTAACGGACAACACATGGGGCAAGAGCTTTGGCACTAAAGGCTCTTCGTGCAGGGTATTTTTGGCCGACCATGAAAGCGAATGCAGCAGAGCACGTTAAGAAGTGTGACAGTTGTCAGAAGCATGCGAAAATAGTATGGATCCCTCCATCCGAGCTCAGTTTGATCACCGCTCCGTGGCCCTTTTACAAATGAGGCATGGATCTCCTGGGGCCGTTTAAAGCTACGGAAGGTCAAATGAGATGGCTAATAGTGGCCGTTGACTACTTTACCAAGTGGATTGAAGTCGAGCCGTTGTCTGCTATCACCTCAGCCCGTGTTCAAAAGTTCTTGGAACGTAGTATAATAGCGAGGTTTGGAATCCCGGCAGAGATTGTTACCGACAATGAGACACAGTTTGTCGACAGTACGTTCAAGGTAATGATGACCAGCTTCCACATCAAGCACCATTTTGCCTCAGTAGAGCACCCGCAGTCTAACGGCCAAGCAGAGGCAGCGAATAAAATTATCCTTGAAGGGTTAAAGAAAAGAATGCATGAAGCCGGCCCGAACTGGGTCGAACAACTCTATTATGTGCTTTGGGCTTACAGAACTACGGCCCAAACAGCTACCGGAGAAACCCCATTCAGGATGACTTATGGCTGCGAAGCCATGATTCCTGTAGAGATCGGCCTATCATCTTGGAGAAGGCATCACATATCTCAGGAGAACGACAATGATACTGCACTCGTCGCCGAGCTGGATTTGATAGAAGAAGTCTGCACTGCTGCCCATCGCCGAGATCTACTTCGAAAGGGCAAATTGGCTCAAAGATTTAACAAAAGAGTGAGACCGAGATCTTTTGAAAAAGGCGATCTCGTGTTACGCCGAGCAGACATCGGGAATAAGAATGCCCGAGATAGAAAGCTAGCAGCAAATTGGGAAGGACCATACCGAGTTGTCCAAAATCTTGGACAGGGAGCATATTTATTGGAAACATTAGACGGCAAACAAGTCAAACGGACTTGTAACGCGGACAAGTTGAAGAAGTATTATAGCTGACAAGGTGCAGCCAAGAAAAGTCCATGTGTTTTCCTTTAGTTGGCTTCTAGTCGGTCATTGGGGTCATGAAAGTTCACCATGTGTTCCCCTTTAGTTGGCTCTAAGTCCGTCATTGGAATCATGGACACCATGTGTTTTCCTTTAATTGGCTGTTAAGCCCGTCATAGAGATCATGGGAGTTCACTGGGATTTCCCTTAGTAGGAATCACCAGAAAATTTTCATGTATTTCTCATTAGTCGATTATGTGAACGGGGAATATAAAACCCGTGCAAGTCTGTCATTGAGATCATGAACTTATGTAAATCTTCGAAGATTATTAATAAAATCCTTATTGCAAGGAACATTTTGTGCACAAACTTTGAGCACTTAGTTGTTGTTTTATATTAACTCGGTCCTGATCAGGCCGACGTAACTATTTAATCACGGGTGAATCATCGGATTTTCTGAAAGAATTACATCTACAGGTTAACGTTACAAATATATTAACAGTTACTAAGACAGGAACATGATCCCATCATCATATTTAATGCCGACCAATGATTCGGATTAAATAATATACTTGGCCATAGAAGCCAAAATAATGAAACATTTAAATCTCGACCGACGATTCGGGATAAAAAATACTTGGCCATTGAAGCCATTATACGGAAGAAATAAAAGCGGCAAATCAAAACTGATAAAAGCCGAGTAAAAATTACTTAGTACGATAAATTGTGCAAAGTATTCAGGAATTGTTCAAAAGGAGCAAATAAATAAATACAAGTAAAACCGGCATCCCGGCCCTTCAGTTTCCGTCGCCACCCCGAGCTGGATCCTCCTCGGGCGTATCAGCCGAGCTCGGCTCCTCCTCTTCACTGTCGGAAACGGTTAGCAGCTGACCATTCCCGACGTAAGACTTGAAGTGCATACCCTCGGTGTTCAGCGTGATGTCGGGGTTAAGGAAGCGAACCTGATCCAAAGCATTGTTGAAGGAAGCTTCGGTGGACCGGGCTAGCTGTGACCGAACAAACATAAGCTCGTTGAGAGTATCAACAACTTGCTTAGTTTTGTTCTCGTTAACAGCAAATATATCCTTACACCGGGCGATAGCGTCGACGGCCCGACCTCGGTATACGGACACACTTTCTTCCAACTTGGCCACAGCAGCCCGAGAAGATTCAGCCTCCGCCCGAGAAGTATTTAGCTGAGCCCGAGCAGCCTCAAGGTCGGAAGTCAGCTTGATTACCGACTCTTGAGCCTCTTTGGTCTTCGCCCGAGACACTTCCAACTCTTTGGCCGAGGACGCCGCCTGTTCCCAAGCCAAGTCCAACTCCTGTTGAAGTCGTCGGGTTTCATTTTCTGAAACTTCAAGCTCGGCAGCCACCTTGCAAGCTTTCTTGTTTAAAGATGCTAAGCTCCCGACCAAGGTGGCAGTCTTCAAGCAAGTCAGCTCCATTGAGCTCAGCTCCTCCAATTCAGGATCGGAGAAAGGCACCAAGTCAGAATACCTCTTGGGTGCCCGAGCCACTTGGAATATGTTCCTCGGTTGGCTCGGGCACTGAGGCAGGGGCATCCGCAGGGGCAGGGGCATCAGGAGCAATGTCGGCCGCAGGTTCATCGGGGAAGACGACGGGCGTCTCAGCCACAGGAGAAGCAGGTGGCGGAACTGGAGCCTCCACAATGGGCTTGGCAGGAGTCGGGGCTGGAGCAGCACCAGCGGTAGCAGTCCTGCTGGTTCCCTCGGTCAGCTTTCACTTTTTCCGAGATTTAAGAGCCAAGAGGTGAGCGGGTCTTGGAGCGGGGCGGGAGTCCATTTCGACCGCTGCACAAACATCAAAGATTAGCAATAAAAGAAGTTTAAGTATTCAGACTTATCTTTGAAAGAAATTTAAACTGACCACACTGAATATAATAAGATATGGGGGCCAAGCTTCCCGACTCTTTGTATGATATTATTCGAGCTGCAGAAGTGGCATCAGAATCCGACAACCGAGTCTCGTTGGTTCGGTAAAAATCAGAAGGAAGGTCGTGATGGGTGGAAGACCAATACAAGGGGAAATTCCAGGATTCCGAGGAAGAATCAGTAGAGTTAGAGAAAAAAGGGTGTTGGTCGGGTTCGGCAACAACCTTAAAGAATTTATCCTTAAAGCCCTTGAAGGACTCAGCGTATAACGAAAAAAGCCGACGGTCAGAATGATGGTCATTACGACATCGGAAAGAGGTCCATCCTTTCCGGTCGGCAGGTTCTCTACCTAATCGGTTAGTTTGAACCATGAAAAAATAAAAGAATAAAGAACAAGTGCAGGGAACTTTTAGTTTTTGGCAAAGAATTTCGAAGGCTTGCATAAAAGCCCAGCCGTTCGGATGAATTTGAGAAGGGGCTACTTGCAGATGATTTAACACCTGCATTTGGAAGTCGGTAAAGGGAAAACGAATTCCCAACCGAGTAATGACATCTTTATAAAATAAAAAGAAATTAGGGTCATTCCCTTTCGGGAAGAGCAGATAGGCTCACCCGAGCGGGGAAGGCAGATATGAAAGCCTTCTTGAACCCCGAAAGGGATTAAAGCAAGGTCCTCGGAATCCAGTACCGAGGTGTGATGTAGCACCTCATGGGTGACCCAGGGAAACCTACCTGTTAAAGCAGGGGAGGGAGTTTGAGATCGAGAGCCGGTCGTGGATTCCTCAGCAGTTCTGACCCGAGATGAGTCCATAATTACCTACGACAGTAAAGAAAACAACAATTAGTAAGTACCTGGAAGAAGAACCGTCAAGGGGCTGGGATGAGAAGAGGTCGGAGCCGGTACGGCAGGATCTTCAACAGAAGTCGGCACCCCAGCACTAAGATCTAACCGAGGTGGGGGTGTATTGACTTCTTTTGGAGGAGGCTTAGGAACCCTTATGGGGTTGTGACGACATCGGTCCAGCAGGTCCTCGGCCTGTCTATTGAGATCCCTACTGGCTAAGTACATAAATTCCTCAACACATTTTGAACAATGGCTCAGGCACGGGGCTGGTTCCAGAATTGATTGAAGGGGCATTACTCGAAGGAGTGGAAGCCCTAGGGGGTACCCTAGATTCTGAAAAAAGTATGGCTGATCTTTGACGTGACGATGACCCCAATATAGAAGGCCCTAATCTGGAAGGATTGGGAGGTTTGGGATTAGGGGCCTTTGAACTGCCAGGGTTAGATGGAACCCGAAGCAGGGATTTTCTCTTTTCTTCTTCAGAAAGAGGCAAGCCAAAAAACCAGAATGCAGCACGAGGAGAAACCGATTTGCGGATTTTCTCTTCTTGTTCAGGAGTATATTTCATGGTTTATATTGGAAGAACACAGAAATGTGGAAAAAGCACAAGAACTGGGGAATAGGAAAAGAGAAATAAATGTGCAAAAAATATCGACACTTAGGGTTCGTGCAGAACAGGAAGAAACATAAGGAATTAAAATGGCAGTAAATAATAAGATGAATAAGGAGTACCTGTAATGAAGAAATATTGGTGGAAGGAGAATCGATAGCAAGAACCAAACGATTCAGAGAAGATGCAAGAAGAAATGAGAAATGCAGAAGTCGCAAGTGCAACAGAGAAGGCCCAAGAGACATGAAAATGCAGAAGTTGTGAAGGCAAAATCGAAATAAAGTATCTTAATGAAATGAAACGGAAGGGTCACATTAAACAAAAAGAGTAACCACCAAAATTCAAAAGTTGTGGATAATAACTGCTGGATATGGAAGGACGTGGAAGGGACAAATGCGTCATTTAACACAAAAAGGAAATGATTAAAGCATGCAAAGAAAGGACAGAAGTTGATCGACAAGACACGAGGCAATTGGGAATGAGAAGTCGTTCCATTCCTTTATGTTCATAGATGTCCAGGCTACTTTGAAAAGACAAGTGATAGCTCGGCATTAAAGTCGGTGGGAAATGATTGGTGGAGATTGTTAGATGATGAATTGTTTCGACGAGGGGCAGATATGAAGGCCATCTCGGTTCGGATGATGATCACCTCGGCTCGACCCTTGGTCATCTCGGTTCGGATGTTGATCACTTCGGCCCGGATATCAATTGGCTTGGCTTGGATTTTGCTTAAAAAGCCTAGTTGGCTTCAGTGTTGATACATCCCGGCCACCCAGAATGCTAGATGACCGGGCTGAGGGGCATCTGTTATGGATAGAAGATAAATGATATATTATCTTTTGTCCTATTAATTCAAATGTTCAAATTCCCACCCATCCATTATCGCAACCACCAGAAGATAGAAGATATAACTGTTATCTTCCAGTTATCTATATCTCTAAATATCTCGGAAGAAGATATTGGGCTTCAACCGTCTGTTATCAGAGTCCAGGTTAGAATCATATAAATACAGCACAAACCATGGTAAAAGGTACACACACAATTCTGAGTCTCTCTTTCCATTCACACGACACACACTGCACACCAACTGCATTGTGCGTATTGCTACTGTGATCTTCTTATTCCTTAAGTTGCTTCAGTTTCATAAGCTTCTTAAGAGAGAGAGCCTGATCCTATAGAAAATCATCCAACACCACTTGTTGGACATTTCTGTTCTCTTTGAGCAGAACAGAATTGAAATTATTACTACAATTTCATATTTATAATATATTATAATGTCAAAATTTATTTCCCATAAATAGGATAATAATAGGTAAGGTAAAATGTGAGTAATGTAATATAGTACCCGCCCCAAACTTACACTTTTAAAAAAATTTGTATACCCAAATTCATACCTATGTGAAAAATAATTTTAATATGCATGTCACTTCCTAATGGGTATCTAATTGTCTATATCCGTATTTGTTATAGGAGTGTTTGTGGGCCGGTTTAGATCGATTTTGGTCAAATTCAGGATCCAACTTAATTAAATTTGGCTAGTTTTGTTCGGTGCAATTTGAATAATTATTTTTTGAAACCTAACTCATTCATGAATAGTTCGGTTCGGTTAAGTCAACGGGTTATCCATTTAAATTTGATCTTTTTTTTTCTTAGAACTAATATTTTATATCATAATTCATCTAAATATTTAATACAATTAACACAAAATATTCTTCAATGAGATGTACTATAATAGTCTGAATCACAACTATTTCCTACAAACTAATTTCTTGCAATAAGCTTTGCTGCAACCAGATTTGCTATAACCAGATTTGTTGCAACCAAATTTGCTGAAACAAATGAACAAAATATGATTCATTAATATTATAAACATGACATAAAAATAAATATGAAAAAAAAAGGTGAAACAAATAACAATATACCTGAAAGTAATACCTTAAGAAGTTCCAACACTAGTAGTCCCAACACTTGCAGTTCCAATATTAGCATTATTTAAAGTCAAACCAAACAACTTTAAAAATTTTGATTGGTGCAGTTTGATTTTGATCGAATCTATAAATCTAAACATGTGACTCAACCCATACATGAACGGTTTTGATAGGTTTAGTTCGATTTTCACCCAAATATATAAATGATTCAACCCAAATTGTTCGGATCGATTTGGATTAATTCGGATTCGTGGATGACCCAAACCCGTGAACACCCCTAATTGATTATCCACACTTTAATTAATATAAAAATTAATAAATGAACAAAATTGATTGAAATACCATAGTTATTAAATTGAAATCTCATTTAGAGATCTTTCAAAATACATATCTTTTTAAATTGATAAAGTTTTAAAACAATTAAAAATTATTTTGTATGAAAGTCCGTGGAAGAATTTTGAATTATAATAAAATGTTATTGAATTTTTATTGTTTTATTTTCTAACTTTTAATACTTAATATCTAAATTTATATATTTTATTAATTAAAATTATTTGACTTAATTTCTCTAAATTTTCTTTTTAATTAATAAAAGATTAAATATTTGACTTAATTTGATAATTTAAATTTGATCAATTAAAATTATTTAACAATTTATAAAATTAAGTTCACATTTAAATAAAAATATTTAAAGTAATAAATATTATGGAGTACCATTTTTTGGGCGATGAATTTATGGAGTACCATTTAAATAACAAGAACTTGATAGTGATAAAAAATCATAATATTTAATCGACACAGTAAATATGTAAACATCATCATTTACTTGATATCTAATATATTGTTTTAATAAAAATTTAATAAATGTTTGCGGAATATTTTAACACTTTTTTAATCAAAATACCCATAATCATCAATTTATTATTTCCATAAATAAATTAGCATTCCATATTTAATTTGATGTAATACTACAATATGATTATTTTTTATTTAAATTAAATTATTTTAAAAAATACTTCTCAAATTTAATTATTTTTCTAATTAAATAAATGTCATATTAAATTGTTTTTCTAAATTATTATTTTATTTAAAATTTTAAAAATCAATATTTATTTATTTTTTTATAAAACCAAGTCAATGTCATAAAATCCGGTTCGGTCATTGACCCAGTTGAGATAGTGGGTCAGTGATCCAACCGGTGGATCAATAATTGATCCAATTTGATTCGGTATATATTAAAAATTCAAAATTATATATATTTATTATATATAACTATATAAACTCTCTCTAACGATTTCAGCCATGGCAACAACACCACCCTTAAACCGATCATCATCATCATTAGAGGCTTTTGTTGTCATGGCAATCCTCAACACTCTGCTTTGCACAGCGGCGGTGGCAAAGGAGAGCATGTACTAGATACTCCCCAAGTACGGCCTCTCGAGTGGTTTGTTACCGAACACTGTCACCGACTACACGCTGGATGAGGATGGGCAATTTGTCATCGTTTTGGCGAAACCCTACTACATACAGTTTGATTACTTAGTTTACTATGAGACCATGATCTCCGGCAAGCTTAGCTACGGCTCCATCACCAATCTCAAGGGCATTCAGGTCTAGCACCTCTTCATTTGGTTCAACATCGACGAGATCAGGGTCAATTTGCCTCCCTCCAACAGCATCTAGTTCCAGGTCGGCATCGTCACCAAGAAACTCGATGTTCACCAGTTCAAAATCGTTCGCTCCTACCGCAAATCCCTCTCTTGCCCACCTTGCCTTCCAATTCCTTCATTTGGACAACGCTGATTTTGGTCTTTTGGAGCCTTTTTTTTTTTTTTTGCGAAAACCCAATTTGGGTTTTGAAAATTGGCCAGGTTGCCGGGTTGATGCAAAACTGGTCGGATCTTACCGGATCTTATTGGGTCATATGCATGGTCAATCTGTTAACCAATCTAACCTAGTCGAACCAGGTTTTATATCCATGCATAAGAGTTAATTTTATTTTGCATAACCAATATGGGTTATAAGAAAGAACATGGTGTAATTTAAAAATAAATGTGACTACAAAACTTAATACATAAAATAAATCAATATATGAGAACATCATATTGTATAGCTATCTCTAATATTTTTCGTTTAGTTTTTTTATGGATTGAGCTCCAATGCAGGACGACTAAGCAATATGAGGACTATCTCTAGCAAACAAACTTGTTTCTTTTGAGTCCCTTCATTGATGATTTGCTAAAAATAATAAAACATAAAAATTAAAACAAGAAACATAATTTAATTACTCAAAATAAATAAAATTATGATTCAATAGAGATCAAGAGAATCCAAAAATAATATAAAAAAAGTTACCCCTTTGGTGGAAGTATGGCAGTCCCTACCGTTAGATGTGTGCAATCAAGTCCTAAAATCACCTTATCAAAATTTTGCTTTCAAATTGAAAGTATAACAAAAAAACGCAATAAAATAAGATAATAAAAAGATAGAGAAAAAAGGGAATGAATTAGAAGAACAACCTATCATATTATGGTGACCGACAACGATGATTTCAATCCTCGAGTTGGATTCAATCAATAAGAATTTTATTTTGATTTTTTTCACATAAAATATGGAGTAGAAGGTGAGAAACATTTCAATCAATTTATTTTCTAAAACACGGTTTGAAGAGATTGAAAATTAAGTCAGTATTGAAGTCCAAGCATAAGAGAATTGTGAAAAGAGAATGAAAGGTGAGAGTTAAATGGGATGTACAGTATATTTATAGAAGAGAAAAAAACAAAAAAAAAAAGGTAAAAGTGATGAAAGAATTGGAAAAGACTAAGAGTCAATTAAGGAATCAATTAAAAAGATAATTAATTGTATTATAAGTTTTTGTTACTTTTAATTGTAGTTTAAATATTTAATTTTAGATTTGAGTTACTGTTTTTATGCCATTAAAAATATCTATTGATCCTTTACAGATTTTTTTGGGGGGAGGGATTTTTGGACATTTTTTTGGATAATGGTATATTCCTTTAAGTAATAATAATAATAATAATATATCAATTATTTTAAACGTAATGCCATGCTGTCATTACTTTTAAAATATATTATTTTTAAGAGAAAATAAAAATAAATTACCTTAAGAATTTAAATTCATGTTAATCACGTTTAAAAATAGTAATTTAGTTACATTTGAGCATTAAGTAAATTAATTGTTAATTTATTATAATTAAGTAATAAATGAATATTTCAACCAAATCAATTTATTTTCAGAATGTTACTTGTAATTTTTTATTTATTTCAAAATAATTTATTTTATAAAATTGCTCATGTGTCAATTGTAACACCATGAAATTTCCTTCACATTTATTTTCTACATGTGTAAGAAATTTTACTGTTAAAGACTAGATAGTGGAAATTTTGCATTGTGTAATTTAATGATATGATTATGTGATTTAATTTATTCTTTGTATGGTATTAATTATATAAATTTAGGGTTAGTTTTATTTCTTTTAGTAAATAATTTATTTAGTTAGTTGACAGAAATTTGGAAACTGTCTGAATAAAAATTCTATTTGTAGCGAAGTTGCACTACACACTAGCAGCAGTGTAATTTAACTCTGTATGAGGATCACTCTGGGTACACGTATTCTTAGAAATATTAGCACAATAACCTAGGCGATTAAGATAATATTTACTAGTTTTAGTAAAAAGCAAAAATATCCACTTTTGGCATATTCTATCCCTTCCATTTTCGTAGTTTTGCAAAAAGCAAAACTACCCATTTGTGGTGTGGCTTGGCACGTTCAAATTGGCTACCAAAGTGGTCATTTAAGTGTAACAAAGCCTTGTCAATGAGAGCCTACACCATAGCTTATTGGCCTTTGTGAAGAAAAATCTTTTTGGAGTCTCATCCCTTCATTTTTTGGATGAAATTAAAGCTCGAGGGAGGGGAGTTCAGCTGTTCTTTTTCTTCCCAGTTGGTTCTTTGTGTTCTTGAGCCCTTGAGTCGTCAAGTTTAGGTAAATGAGCTTCATTCTTCATCTTAGACTTGATTCCTCCTCATTCTCTTGTTCTAGTTTCTATAATAACTTGGAACTATCATTTTCTTTACTCATGAAGGGAAACCTTGAAAAACTTGAATATTCTTCATTCTCCTTCAAGATTTTGTGAGTTCTTCAAGAGGTAAGGGGGGTTTCTCCAACTCTTGAACCATGTGCTTATTGTTGAACTTCCATGAACATGTTGTTGCTTTGAAATTTTCGAGCTTGTTGTCATGTCCTAAATCTGTGTACTGAAATACGTGCTTGTATTTTATTATGATTATTGAATGATAAGATCGGCAGAGTGTGACTCTGACAATTATATATGTGGCATGCAAATTTATTTTATAATATCTATATTGTTTGCATATTGTCATTTTTATCTGTATGCGTTGTGGTTTGGGTCTGGGGGTGTTCAACCCTCAACAAATTATTTTTTATGATTCGTTAGATAGCTATAATTATAGTCGTTATGTTATCCGTTTGTTTGTGTGGCAAGTGGTTTCTACCACTTAAGGGATCATGACTGGTTCCCTGAGAGTAGTACGTAGGCCTGAGTCTCGTCTCTTTTTCTTGTTTGTTTGTTAGTTTGTACACGTTCATTGATGCACATGGCACGAGAGCTATGCACGTGATACAGTGGCAACAATCAAGAGAATTGAATAGAGATTAAGGAACCATTGATTTTATTTCCTTTTGTGAGAAGGTGAGGTTGCGTTGAGGAAGTGGATGATGGATAGTGATACAACGGGGTGTAATGGGTGGAGAGGTTCGAAGAACCTAGGGTAATTAGCGAGTGGTGACTACTCGGTATTTGTGAACTCATTTAGCGCAAGTAACTTACAAACCTCACTTTGCTACTCCTTACGGGTTCCGAGACTATGCTTTTTGAATTAGGGGATGAAGGGTCGGTGTACAATGTATCCGTATGTAGCGATCGTTGTCGACTGTCATTCACATGATTTGTAAGATCACCAAGACCTGAGAGGATTGGTGGAAGTGATTGGGCTCAATGGTGAATGGGTAGTGACTGCTCTAAGTGTAGGATGATTTTTTCCCTTTTTGATGTATATTTGGGGTGGGAAGATTTCTATACTCAATGTTGTAATATTTTGTTGTATAAAACCTCTGGTGATATTGTGTGATGTTTTGAGGGGAGCGATGAATATTTATTTCTTGTTACGGTTGTAATGATTCCAATACACTTATGTTTAAACCTTAAGTGTCACTTAGACTCAATATGGATGTTTAGTATTCCTTCCAATTTTTTTCCTCATTTTTTTTGTGCAAGTTATTTCTTTATAATCTGTACTTTATTATAGTGTTGCGTAAGGACGAAGAAAAATGACGACAACTTTCAAAATGTTTACTTCTTTTTTTGCACATTTTGACTGTACCTTTTATTCACGAGCATATAATTACAGGTACACGTTTTAATCAAGCGCAATAAATATATTTGTATATGTGTTCCTTATTTTTCCAAAAGAGAAAAAAAATATTGAGATATTTTATCAACTTAGAAATAGAAACTAAAATTTAATGACGTGTATTCCGCAATATTCATTATTTAAACGATTTTAAAGTTATATTTCAGAAAAATATTTTAGGTGTTACATCAATTTTCCTTTTTGAAACATTTTTTTTATGTATATAGTATAAATTAAAGTGAGAAAACTCTATCAAGTAACAAAATAGAATAGGGTCTAAAATATATATAATACATATGAGTACCATTTATGTGAGAATACTCTTTTATTTGAAAACATGATAATAACTAAGAATAATCATTAGATTAATATTAAAAATAATAGATGGTTAAAATTAAAATATTTATAAATTCAAATTAAAATATAATATAACTATTAAATATCTACACGATTAAACAAACAAAAATCAAATCTATAAAGATCATCTCATAATATCTTAATTAACTCATCACTATCATCATCATCATCATAATTGTTACTGCAAATGTCATGACCACCGTTGTAGCCACTATCACCATTGTCACTGTTAAACGCTACCACCTCTACCACCATGGTCATCACTAGTGTCGGTACATGTCGGCGATGGTGGCGACGACGGCGATGGTACTGAAGAGTTAACAATAATTGATATTTTTTATATATTTAATTTTTGTTTGGTAAACCTTATAGAGATTTGATGGTTATACTAGATTTTAATTTGAATTTATAAATATTTTAATCTTAATCTTAACCGTTTATTATTTTTAATCTTGATATGATAGTTGTTATTAATTATTCTAATACATATAGTAATATATATTCATTTATATATAATATAAATTAATAAAATCTGCACTCGGCATGATATATATATATATATATATATATATAAATATAATTTTGACATAAATTAAAATATATAATAAATAAAATATTAAAATTAAATTATAATTATTCAGATTTTTTTTAAAAATTTTATGGATAATAATCATAATTGTAAAAATATTATATATAACTTTAAGCAAAAACAACATAAAGAAAAAACATTTTTTTATAGTTTAGATAAAATTATGATTTTTTGTAATTTATATAATTTGTAAATTATAAAATTAAATTAAAATATAGTTTTAAAAAATATGTAACTCTAAAGAAACAAAAGTTTTGTCATTTGAGCATAATTTATACCATTTCCAAATCATTATATGGTTCATGTCAAATATAGAATTGGATAACACTAATATTATTTGTAGTGTACCAAACATTGAATAATATTAAAATTTATCATACTCTTATACTATAGTACTAATCTTATCCACCTCTCATGTCCTAACATATTGAAGTTTATCACATACGAGACAAGTTTAAGTTAGGGATAAGGTGATCTTTTGCATCATTTTAGCAGTTATAAAAGAGGAAAAGAACAAATTTGTCCAACCGAATATATTTTTCTTTTACTTCTGTCTTTTTATATTTTTTTTTCTTATTTAACTTTTTTCTATTTCACTTCTAATCTAAAAAATTTAACCATTATCAAGGCTTATACTGGGAACAAACTCAAACTAAAATGCCTTTCTTTTTCTTCGCAACATTTTGACATCAACTTCTTGTCCCCTGGAAAGTTTACTCTTAAAGTTAGGTACTTGTAATTCGAGGTCAACAGTCCAAAACCTTAGTCAACCTCCACAAACCCACCATGCCAGTACCACACTGATTATAAGTTGCTGAATGTGTGTGATTGCATAGGGAATCCAAGTTTTTTTTTTTTTTTTCTCCGCAGGGTAAAAATGAAATAGGAAAAGAATAATAAATACTCAATTACTCATTCATCCCATTTTGGGATAGATGGAAGAGAGAGAAAGAAAGAAAGGTTAAGAGAAAAATGATAAATATGACATGTGATGCAATGAAAAAGGTAAAGAGAGATAAAAAGAAAAACGAGATGAAAGTGAGTGATAAAAAATAAGATGGATGGATATCATTTTTCATGATAATTTTCTAGATAACATGTGAGATCTACTATTCATGATCCATTCTTATCATTTATTTCTTATCATTTATTAAGAAGGAAAGTAGCACAGAAGCTTGGACTAGAAATCAGATTTAAACTTTTAGAAACTTGTTCCCCAAGCTTCTGTCTTCTCTCCTTTTGTCAGCAGTTCACTTTTTCAAGCCTCTCTCCAGGCCATGGTTTTTGAACCTAATGTCACTTCAAACTAAGGAATTCTGGAAATTTGTGGTTAGAAATTTCAAGATCTTGAAATAATACATAATTTGAATGAATTATTTATCGTCAATCTGATTTAGTTAGAATTATAATTTAGAATTGATTGGTCAAAACTATTGAAAGTACAAAGGTTGGGTTAACTTGTTAGTAAGCTAGTTTTATGGAATATTGAAATCATTGAGAATCTATACGTTGCATAATTGCATATATAGTATCATTTGTTAATTGGATTCTAGGTAATCTCTTGATGAAGGTCGTGTATAAATTGGTGCTTGCATTTGAATTTGGAAGTCATTTTCTCTCATAAAATTCTCTCAACTTAATTGAACTTCTGGAATTGATTATTTTATTAAGTTTGTTACAATATTACTTTTGAATGTTCCGCACAATCAATGCCTTTTTACTCAAGTCTCCTAATTTGAGTAGAAGTTAGAACACCTGAATGGTCCTTAGTATTGTGCTGGATGCAACCGTAAAAATTCAATTTCGTTACTTCAGTCCATACTGCCTAAAGCTCAATTTGCACAGAAAATAACCCAACCACCTTTCCCATAAAAGTCCTTACGAAACACAAAAGTAAAAGTTCATTTATATTCTCATTAACTCCATGTCCATACCAAATTACCAACGATAGTGCAAATGGAACAATGATACATATTTGGATTAAAATTTGCTTGAGTTATGGACTTAAATTTAGGCTTGACTTGATGGTTGAAGAAAGAATGAAAGAAGAAAAGGCTCTGAATTTGAATCTCTTCCATTTATATTTTCATTAACTCCATGTCCATACCAACGTTAATGCAAATGGAACAATCATACATATTTGGATTAAAAATGCTTGAATTATGGACTTAAGATTAGGCTTGACTTGATGGTTGAAAAAAAGAAAGAAAAAGAGATTGCGAATTTAAATCTCTCCCACTAATAAAAAAATAACAAATTAATAATTAATATTTAAAAAAAAGAAAAGCCTTAAAGTTTGCAACCTGAGTTTGCGAAAGTATATTGTTACTCCGAAAGTGAATTTTTAGACAATTTTACTCTCAAAAATACTTGAGGGATAACAAAACATGACTTCAAACTGATTTTACTATCAAACTTTTGAACACTTCCACGTAAATAAGTATGGCTAGCTTTCACTTTCAACGATTATGACAAAGTCAAGTAAAACGGCACTCAAAGTTAACTCTAAATATGCCAATTATGTCAAAAGAGACAAAAAAAGTACTATTGCGCTTGTCCGAGAAGAAACTTTTTTCTTAGTTATTATTCCAGATATACAAAAAATGAGGGGGGGTGGTCAGGATGACCTGTTTACATTTAAGCTATGCATTCAAAATAAATGAGTAAAAAAAAGGATT
>PYAF01000596.1:106609-133789 GCA_007407185.1 Glycine tomentella
GGGGGGGGGAGAAGGGTTTTGCACTACCTAAATTACCTCATTTACAAACACCTAAGTCTCCGCCACTTGCCTAAAAGCTTGGACGCTACTAAACTGAGGTGATTGCAATGTGAACTTTGTTTCCAACAGAAGAACTGGTTTAATAAGTTCATCAAAATCATCCAACTGTAAATCCAAGGAATCGTTGTCACATAAAGTTGCTGGCTCAAATGATTGATCAACCGCGTCTGCAACTTCTTCATTCACATCATCAAGGCTGATGTAGTCAGAAAGTCCCTCTTCAAGTTCACCACTCTGTCTATGTCGCTTTGGAGCCAGTATCATCCCAGATTCAGAAACATCAGCAGGTATAGAACCAAAATAACGCCCTCTACTGTTGTTCTGATCTGCAGTTCTCTTCCTTTTCTTTCCCTTGCTTTGTTTTTTGGGGTGATGAAGTTTGCATTTGGTTCCTTGAGTACAGGTTCCTGTTGCTTCAAAAGTAGGACAGACATAGCTGTGCTTCTTCCGACACTGAAACAACATAAATTGGCAAGCATTAGGGTTAGATCACAAGGAAGAATGTGAGAAAGAGCCCTGGCACATCGATAAAGTTGTTCCTTGGTGACCAGTTGGTCATGGGGTCGAATCTGTGCGTACAATTACCCTCCCCTTCTAAATTTCACATAGTGAGGAACCTTTGAGCACCCTCCCCTCCTAAATTTCACACAGTAAGGAGCCTTTAAACACTGGCGTAGGTTAAGTTTTTTTTAGGGTTAGAAAACAAGGAAACAGACAGCACAAGCAAGTAGATAAGGAGTTATAAACAGAGTAAAATGTTTTCCAAAAAGGAAGAAACTTTTAGTGGAAATAACAGACTTGGGATTATAATTTGACAAATAAAAGATACAGTGAAATATTACAGTACATCATCAGAATTATCAGTCACCACAAGTACGATGAAACATCCGATTGTACACCCCTTTCTTGAATTATGAAAAGGTGATGAACATTCATATGCACATTTACTTGAATTATGGTAAAAAGAAAAGGAAAAAGTTTAAGTATTCAAACTATACAGTAACTCGATAGTAAATTAAACATGATTGGTTAATACCTCATTCCCATCAGCACAATAACCCTTGAGAAATCCTTCACAAATAGATGCCTTGGGGTTCACATTGACATGTCTATATGGACAATTTCTATTTGAGCATAAGCCTGCCATGAAACATGTTAGAATCACATTTTCATATTATTCACTTGATGAAAGACTGCTGTCTATAAGACGCACCTTGCAAAAAATAAGAACAATCTGGCATTCTCTCTGGAATAACCTGCATAAAAAAATCAATGAAACTCAGACTTTAGACAGATCAGTAAATGCAGTAGATCATATTCAATTTGTTGGACCCCATATATAAAAAACCTTGTGTGTCAATTTGCAGTTGGGAGTAGAACATAAACCATTCAGGAACTTAGTACAGACAGCGATTTTTGAGGGATCATGAATATAAGGACACTTCCCTCCATCCTTGTTACATTTCCCAAATCTAGTAAAAAACAGACAATACTTCTGCTTTCGCGCCAATCGCTGTCTGGCAGTGTGCAAGCTCCATCTAACTTTTTCATTTGCCAATTTTCGAGTTCGTTTCTTTGGGTCTCTGATAAGCTGGTTACCGTTGCCAATTCGGACATATCTGCAAATGTTGAGGACAGTCATTCAAATAAAACAGCAAGACTTAATATTATACAAGATTTTCCTACTTATCACCAAGTTGCATCTAAATGGCCGTTAAACAAGACAACCAACAATGATGAAATTTGATACACATAGAAGATATGAAAGATACAATGCACATACTCATCATTTCCAATCACTAATCTCCTTGGAATGTAAGTTCTTTTGGAAGCCAAACCTGAACAGGTAGATGCAGAGGACAGAGATGCATCGTCTACAAAAGAGAAACATTGTGAATAGTGATAGAACCTTTTTTAACTTGCAGGGAGAAAGACAGCAAAATCTTCCAAACAATATTATAGAAAAAGGACAAAAACACAATTCAGATATATTCCCAGCATGGCCACAAAAAGAGCTCAATGATTTCAGTCTGATGTCAATCCTAGTCCAAATAGACAAGGAGCTTCATTGATTACTGGCAAGCCTTTGCACAAGTAAAACGGGCTAACTACTGTGAAGTATTGCACACAAAACCATCCATAAGGAAAAATTGTGAAGGTGCCAATAATGATACATTTGCATTTCTTCCTGCATCTTAACCATCATAATCAGTACACATAATTTGTACTAAAAATATATCACATTTGGTCACCCTTTACATAATCTGTGGAAGCATATACTAGCATAAAAAACTCAAAAGACTTTTGAGGAGTAAACAGCAGCAATATTTTCAGAACTGAACAACAATCCTTTTTATAGATATGTTAAACATAGATAATCTTTTTATAGATATGTTAAACATAGATAATAAAACCATCCTTTCACCAAATTTGATTTATCACATTAACAAGTACACTAATCTAGTATTTCTAAAGGGGAAGAGGCAAAACCTTATTGTTGTATATAATAATAGCTAAACTCTTAAAGCATTACAAGTTCCTAACTGTCACAAACTGGACAAATTAAGAGGGGGGAATGCCGTGTTTGGTCATAAATTGGGAACAAACAATCATTACTAAAAAAATGGTTTTAATGTAGAGAAAAATGGAGAAGTTCAACTGTCTCAACCGTGATAAGTTTCACACAGCTTAACTGGTTCAAGATCAGATTTAGGTTCCTTCCAGGTTTTAGGGTCAATTGGACTGGTTACATGACCAGTACCTAATTTTCATGGTCCACCTGACCAGGTGGGGTTTGGCACCAACAATAGTAAATAGGGAAAAGACTTTTGGAGGCGTGCAATGCATGCTATAATTTGGTGCTTGAGAATAGAAAGGAGTGACAAATATTACTTCTGCCTTGTTGGACATGAAAGGAAACTGACAACTGACAAGCATTGATTAGCTGACATGCCTTTTGGCTTGTACTATGGAGGATTTCTAATAGTTCAGAAACCATCATACATTAAAATTGTCCAACAATTGCAACCTCTAGACTGTAGTCAATTAGAGAAACCAAGATTGAAAACCAGAATCACATAAACCAAAAACCAAAATTACAGAAAATGTGTTCAATGTCCCAATATCATGTCATAGCTCAAACTTGTCCTCCAATCATTGGAGATCAGATACCAAAGGACAGTGTTAATCATTTGACGATTTACAGTCATCAAGTTGATTGCTGATACGTGTTATCAATACAGGGAAAATACAAATTTGTTATCCAATCTAAACAATTCTCTAACATACATTCCCCATGGTAAATATCTTAAAAACATCAATGTACAATGTCCCAATAGCATGTATTCATTTAAATAATTGTAATATGCTAAGAAAGAAATGTAGAAAAGTGCAAGGTAATGCAAAATCCAAGTAAAATGGTTTATATAAAAAAATTGACCACCTGAAATCCTCTGAAGTGTCCTCCTGGAGGGATCCATTCGGTAGCGAACTGAACCAATACGAAATATACGCTCTCCTGCACAATCAACAGCTACTTTCAAAGTTTGACTAACAGATGAAGATAATTAATACATAAAGCATAAGTATTAACAGCACAAAAACAGAGAGTTGTCGGCATTATGATACGACGAACACTCATGAAAAGAATGCTTCCTACTCTTTGACTGAGAACTGATGCAAACTTCATTTTTCTGCTCTCTCTTCTTCCTCTCTACTGCAGCAACAGCAAGTGTGGCTTCCTAAAATGATCACGAAAAATTGTACGAATCGTAGCTAAGGTCTATTTTATTATTTAATATAAATTATGCCTAACTTAAACTTCATGGAAAAGCACACCAGTATAAAACGCCAAACTAACCTCATTAGCTAGCTTTGAGTTCTTCTCAATGGATTTGGACCATTTTAAACTACACCCGCCAACACCTAAAACTCTGGATTTCCGAAGTGAAAACCCATGAATTGACCTAGTGTAAACTGTATCCCGCTTTCTCAACTGAAGCAATTTTTTGCTGAAAGACAAACATAGACTGTTGCAATTGAATACTGTTGAGGCACATAACCAAATCAAGGCAGAAAAATTAACATACTCAAGTACCTGATTGCAGATAAGGAACTGTTATTCAAGCTTGAAGCAAATACTGCTCTTTTCCATGGAAACAATTGAGGTAAAGCTCTTTGATAATGTCGTGAGTCCCTGTCATTTTCAGAAGAATTTTTGCTACAGAGTGTCCACACTAATGAGGCTCTTGAACGTTTAAATGCACTCCTACCAACTGCAAATGAAACCACTAATTGTGTGAAACAGAACATATAAATTGAAACAGCACTGGTGGTTCTGGATTCCTCTGCCAATGGTGAGTTAAAACACATCGGTTGAGAATAATATGAAACATTAGTAAAACCACTTCACCACCAGCTCAAAACAGACATCATCAATTATTTTTAAAAAATAAATAAAAGGGTAACAAAAAACGAAGCCATATAAGAAAGGCTCAAAAGTCATTAATAAAAATTCGCAAAGCTTATATTTGAAAGAATATGCAATTTCTAAACAAGCGTACAAGATTAACAAAAGACAATTTAGTGCAGTTCTTAACATATAATTCAACTGAATATATCTACTTGAACCTCAAATTAAAAAACAGCGCATCCTTTTTAAGCTGCATCCTGTCTAATCCTGATGCAACTCAGCATTAGATACATATGCACAGGTAACTAAGAAAGATAGACAAATTAGGCAACATAATAAGTTGTTCATGCATACCCTTATGTGACCGCCTCTTACTAAACCTCCTGTTGCAAAGAGCATTACTAGTTCCTTGTCCGTCAGAATTTGCCGTGTTATTGGGCATTGCAACTGCCTGGTTGATATGGCTTTCCAATGTAGTCCTAACCAATTGATTTTTTCTTCTCTTGTAGTAGCCATCAGAGAAGGCAGTTTGGAGATTGTCATCAGTAGAGACAGAAACATCACAAGAATTTGATGTTGCAACCAATTGATTTGTTTTGGGCTTTATATATACTATTCTCTTTGTATTCAAAGGAAAAACATTTCCATCGTTTGCTTCACCTTGGCTCTCCCCATTATCAGATGGACCAGGTTGATTTTCTGGAGTTTCACAATGCTTTGGTGCATCTTCAGAAGAGTTTGGTGCAATATTATCAGTTTCTATAAATTTCCTAACATCTGATGCATTTTCACAGAAACCACCAGAAGGAGGTTCTACCAATGAGGAAGATGTATTTTCCTCTAATTTGGTGTCAATTGGTAGTGGAGGAGTTCTCTGCTGTGGAGCATTTGTTGCTCCTGTTTTCAAGTACATTGGTTTATCTGTCACATCAGCCCTCCTTCCAGATTTAATGCTTTTTGGTATTTCATCTATTATGCCCAAAGAAGTCTGATTAACAGAGGAGATTTGAGGTAGAGTGGAAACTGGAGTAGGTTTCCTTACAAGACTGTTACCTTTACGAACATAAGAGGTATTTTGAAAGTTCCCTTTCGTTTCTAGAATTGGCCTTTTGGGAGGAACTGTTCCTACTGAAGGCTTGATTCTAGGTACAGAAGTAGGAGGATTATTACCTGTACGATGCCAAGTTCGAGGCTTTGATACATGAGGTGAAGAGGCAGATGTCTTTGAAAAGGTGAAAGAATGACCTGGAAAAGTTTTGGGAATGACACTATCTAACTGAGTTTTGGTCCCACTCAACCCAAAACGATATGAATTTAGAGCCTGAGCTGTAACTTTGGAAGAAACTTGGGATGGTTCTGACATTTTCTTCTTTGTGATCAGGTTACTATGTTCAGTTGCATGACCTGACTTCATATTTTTTCTAGTCTGCTGTATTGATGAAGTATTTAAGTCAGAACCATGTCCAACAATAGATATGTTGTTATCTGGATTTTCTTCAACCCCACAAATATTTTCATCATTGATTGCTGTAAATTCTAAAACCCTTCGATCCGGTACTTCAGATGCCATCCCTTGAGAAAACAAATCTAATAATGCACCAGGTACATCCTCAATCACTTCATCATTCGAATTACTTGTAGTGACTTCATCACCACTGGCTGGACAAGACATAAGGTTCTGCTGAGCAAGCAAATCATTCTTCATATTGGGATCATTAGGTTCCATATCAGCTCTTGGTGACCTTTGCACATACTCTCTATACTGGTAATTTTCTTCAACAGCCTGTAAATCAGTCTTTTGTCCCGCTATAATTCCCACAGCCAAAACATCTGTTTGAATATTACTTGTAGGCACAATTGGAGTAATGTTTTCTTTGCACTCACCTTCCAATGATGAGAACTGAACATTTGGAAGTGCCAAGTCCTCACATGGTGAAAAAGAGAATATCTCTGAGTGCTGCAATTCCAAATGCTCAGAACTCATAGTTTCCTTATTTGCATCAATAGACTCAAAAGATCCTCTAGCCAAAATATTGTCAGACATTTTACTAATATCCTCTGAATAAGGTATTGATTGAGCAGTAGACAGAATACACATACCCATGCTTGCAAAAACAACTTCTTTCTGATGTTCTTGGTTATCACTGAAACTCACAGGAGCTTCAGATGTGGTGGAAGGCACAATCACAGCACAGAATTCCGATTGACATTTTGTGAAATTTGGGTTAGCTGTGACTTTTTTCCTTTTAGAAGCTGGTGAAACCTCATTTGCATCATCATTGTCATTATTTACAACATGTAAAGCAGTAACCCCATCCAGGCCGGATAGTGAGTTAAAATCTAAGCTTTGAACAGGTTGCCCTAAAACTTCTGAAGGAGATGGATCTTTCAACAACAGACTTGAGCCTCCATCCACATTATTTGCAAGGCTATCTGGATTTACATGGTCTGGAGATAAGCACTCCATCTCTGAACTCAAAATTTTTAAGTGTGTTCTATCTTTTCTCTTTTTTATCATATTTGTGTCCCCCTCACCAGATCCAGCTGAAATATTAGAATTTGGGAATGCTTTTTCTGTCTCACAATTCTCAGGGGATATGATGACATCACCAGGGGACACCTGCTTTCCAGCAGCATGCATAATACCATAACAGTCAACACTAGTACTATCTTCTAAATTAGATGATCCATAATCAGAACTGTGCTTCAGTGCACTGGCATGTTGTAGGCAATCTAGACCATCCTGAATCCTAGTTTTTCCTGAACATGAAATATCACTGCTTTTCAAAAGTACATCCCCTACATCTACAAGATTCCTATTCTGTGGGGATCCGACATTTAAATATTTCCCAGGGGATAGAGACACTTCATTCTGACATAATTTCTTATTATCATAATCCATGTTAGTGACTACAGAAATATTACTTCCACTTAATGATTTAGTAACCTTGTCAGTATTTGGCACAGAATTATTTGCATCTAAACAATCAGATGTATTTGCATTATCATCGACAGAAATAGTATTTCCATAATCATGGACAGAATCATTTGCATCTAAACAATCAGAATCACTCTTTTTATCTTCACTACTAGAAGCACAAGATAGAGAATTTGAAATGTTTCCATCTTTTTCAAACCTGGATACTTTCCCAATATCAGAATCTTTGTCAATCTTACACTCTTGTGACCTGGAATCTGGCCCCAAACTCGGCTGCAATAAGCCTACCTCTGCGTCTTCTTTCAATACATTACCTTCCTTTGGTAAAGGGAGCAAACAGTCAGGCTTAGCCACCTCATCAATAGTGTTGCTTTTCTCGTCCAAATTAGCTTCAATTTTCTCAGGACCAGAGGCAGTCAATGAAATACGTGCATTACTCTTTGCTTTCACAGTTCCAGGAAGCGTTTTAGCTGGTAGTGAATTCGACACAGATGACTTAAAACTTGCAGTACCTTTCTTCACCACTCTCTTAACAATTCTCTTCTTTTTGACAACCTTCGAGGTCAATTTACCAGAACCAACATTGCCAACCTTAACAGAATTTGGCACCTCCTTTTTCCCACGGGAACCATCAGCCTCCCTGGCACTAGACCGGGAAGAACCATCATCAACATTCTTCTTCTTCGACCCCATAACCTCCTTCCTCGAACCAGAGCTATCATTCCCTTTGCAAGGCGACCTATTTAAATCCACAACAACCACCGAAGACATTCTAACCGGTTGCTGCAATTGCAAACCAGAATAATCACCATCACAGCCCGAAACCCTTTTACTCCTCTCCCCATAAACCAAATCCGAATCTGCAACCGGCGTCACATTCAAATCAGGAACCGACACGGAACTCGAAGGCGGCGCCATAGTCGCCTTTGCCTTTGCCACCAGCGAATTGGACTCAAAAGAAATATCAATCTCAACAGGACTCCCCTCTCTCTCTTCCCTCTCATCCCCCTTCACCCCATGACCCAAATACTGCTCCTTCCCCCTGTAAAAACCATTGCTACACTCAGAACCATAACCTGGGTACCGTAACTGCTCAACCTCGCGATTCTCGCGGTTCCTATGATTATTATTAGGTTTAACCGTCTGAATCCTAAGAAGAGCACTCTTCTTCTGCACCTGTTTCTTCGGAGGAGTGCGTGCAAATTCATGAGTATGACCACACTCTCTACTGTTCCCTCTATTATACCTACCCATCATATTGCTCTCAGAGCCATAATAATATTTCTCATTGTTAACACTATTACTCACTAAACTAGAAGAAGACTCGAGCATCTCTCTTCCTCTGTCTCTATCGCTCATTACCCATCTCTTGGAGGTTGTTCTCCCCGCCGCGTCGGCATCGGACTCCACTGTGTACACGCGGACGTAGGGCGCGTGGTCCACGTCGCCCTGGCCCGGCGCGTGGTAGCCGCCGCCCCCCCACGCGAGGGGCTCCCTAGGGTTCTGCTCATATGGATCGACGACGACGCGGTGGTGGTGGTGCCGGTCGGGATCGTAGCGGTGGGATTCGATCGAGGGTGGCGGCGGGAGAGGGCGGTGGTGGTGGAAATCGAGGTCGAAATCATCAGGAATTCTAGGGTTAGGGTTCCAGGGGAGGGTGGTGGTGCGGCGAGGAAGAAGGTCGTAGGGGATATGGCGTTGGGGTTGGGATTGGGGTTGTGGTTCTTCTTCGAGAGGGCGGTGTGGGAGGGGTGTATAAGGGAATTGTTGTTGTTGTTGTTGGGGTTGGGGTGTAGGAGGGGTGTAGGGTTGGGGTGTGCGGTGGTAGGAAAGAGGTGGAGGAGGATTTGAGGGTGGCGGAGGGAGACTGTTATGGTGGTGGTGGGATTGAGGTGTGAGGGAGGTGTATCGATTACGGTGTTCTTGGGGGTGGTAGTGGTGGTGGTGGAGGAAGTGGTGTCGATCCATTTTGGATGAATCTGGGGATTGGAATTGAATGGAAGGAATGAAGAAATCTGAGTTTTTTTTTTTTTTTTTTTTTTTGAAAGGGTGCGGTGGTTTACTGTTAGAAGGAGAAGAAGAAGAAAGATGAAACCTTAACCTAATCTATCTATCCGGATTTGATGAGGTTTGTTTATTGGACAATAATTGGATGGGCTTGCGTGGGATTGCGTATTGCTTATGTCTTTCTTGTAACAAGGGTTAACTCCATGACCATCCTCGTTCACGGTTCACCTTTGAATCTTTTCAACTCAACTACCGTCTTGTCAATGGTTTTTACTATTTATTCTAATGAAAAACATATTATCTATTATTTTGATTTTTAAATCTTTGACACATTTTCTGATAATGTTATTATTTTAATTAATATATTACTTATCGTAAGTTTTTTTTGGCTAGAATTAGGGTAAATATAATTAAAATTTATAATAGATAAATATCTTTAGATGTACAAATTTTAAATTATAATAAAATTTTATTTTTAACCAAATATAATTTATTTCAAAATACATTATTAAAACTAAATTTAGAAATATAGATAAAAGATAACATATTGGTAAGAATAAAAGATTAAGAAGATCAAGTGTATAGTCAGAAATGGATTAATTGGGTAATGTTATGTGTTAGCAATGTGAATTATTCAATTTCGGTGAATAAGAGAAAGTTGGTCAAGCGATTCCATTCAGAGAGAGGATTGTGCCAAGGAGATAATTTATCATTTATTTTTATCCTCTGTGCAAAAGGCTTGTCAACTTTGATTAAAAAGACTCAAGGTAGAGGAAACCTTCACGCAGTTAAGGTTTCTTGTAGTGCCTCACTTTTTCACATTTACTTTTTGCTGACAAATGTTGTTGGTAAGACTTGTATGTTTACTAATTTTACGAATAAGTGATTGAATAATTAAAAAAATAATTTAATTTAATTTCAATACTAAAACATTAATTAAGAATTTATGGTTGTGTTTGTGTATTTTTATGAAGATTTTTTTAGAAATTTGACCTAGTTGACTAATGTAGAAATACATTGTGCAATATCTAATAGATAAAGTTAAAAGTCCGAGAATTTACTTATAATTAATTAAATTTTATTAAATTATATTCAAGTGATGTCAAAATAATTTTCTCAGCTTATACATCAAAGTGAAATAATAAAGATCATCTAACTAAGTCTAAGAACCCAGACTCTAGTATAAGTTAGAATTGACTCTTTGACACTTAATTGAGACTATTCCAATATCCACAAAGGTACATGATAGATTTACTATTCATTTTAAGACTTATTTCAAGTCACATAATTCCATTTGGACAAGAAATAACTAACATGAGATTTCTGACGATTTTTCTATGTATTCCCTATCAATACACAAAACAATTTTTTATTTTTCCCTAAATATGGACCCACGAAATCCTCTCTCTCTCTTTCACCTAACCAATTAGTTATATTTCAACTAAGCTCATTGAAAAGTAACCAAAGTAGCTAAACTACATGTACTTGCTAGGTAAACATTTACTTTACCTATTACCTATGCATTGTACTTAAGCTTAGCCTAAATCAAATCATGTTCCCTTCTTTGGTATGTGCTGGCTGAAATATCTCCTTGGGAGAAATGCTAAAATTCAAATTTCCAACAACTTCTTCATTAAGTTTCTACCTATTTTGCTATTTCCTAAATTACCCTCACTTATGCCTTGAAACCTAAGTCCATTTTTGACACAAAACACATTCATTCTCCCCTCATATTCATTTGGGTCATATCAGCACAAACACTCTCAATTTCATTTCATTTCCAAGCTCAAAGTGTAGAGAGAAGAAGAAAAGGAAGAAGGGTAAGTTAAAAACCCTATATCTAGTTTTTATTCCTCTTGAATCTTTTTATTTCCTCTTGATTTATGCTTTTTCCTTTTCATTTTAACACCTCAAGTGACTCTTTATTCTCTGTTCTAAACTTCCATGTTTCCATTCTCTCATGGTTGGTTGAGGTTAAGTGAAGGAGAAGCCAAAAGAAGGTCATCTCCACAATTTGCCTGTTGCTAGTTTGAGGTGGCTAAGAAGAAACCAGTAAGGAAAGCTACCTTATATGTGTTATGCATGCTTTGTGGTGTTGTTTTGTTGTTATGTGTGGTGTTTATTTCGTGGTATATGGTTTTTTTTAAGATTATTTGATGAAAGATTGTGACATAGCATGATGTGCTTGAAGATAGCATGAATCTGTTGGTGTTTTTGTCTTTACATTGTGATTTTTCTTGTTATATATTGAGTTGTGGTTAATATTTCGAGCTAATTCCACTTTTGAATGAAAGAAGACTCAAAACACAACAAAATGGATACCTGAAACACCCAAAAAGGTTTAGAAATAAAGGAGATACTGTTCCTAGAAGCTGACCTATGCTTTTTGAAACATGCTAGCTGGCAATACGACCCTTTTTGCATATCTATAACTATCCATGAACCTTATTATCTTTGAGTTTAACCCATAAAAATTAGACTTCTCAGTCTTTAAAAGTAACTATCACATGTTAAATTCCATTGAGAACTTTATTTTCTATGATTTTTAAGATTTGAAACTTGTGTACCAGATTTTGACAAAAAAGTGTTTTTAGACTTGTTTAGTACTAGAACCATAACAAAGGATATACACATTGGATTTTTGCAAGGTTGGACTTTTTAGAAATAGGAAAGAATCCTCTAAACGTGGTGAAAATATTTTCTCAAGAGTACTTTTGTGGCTAAAACTGAGAGATAAGTGGACAGGTCCTCTTGTATGGATAGTCTGACTTCTCAGACTTCTTTATTTTATTTAAATTGTTGTAGATTTTTAATTGATAAATGAGTTACTGTTTTGAAATATAGACACGGTAAGGTTTAAAATGATATAAGGCATGTATGAAACTAAATTGTTTTGGTCACTCAAATGATTATCTTTTTCAGACCTTGAAAATAGAGCAACAAAACCCTATGTTTTCTAGATACCTTAAAGAAATTAATTGAATGATTTCTATAACTTTTGAAAATGGACTTTGATGTTTTGCTAAATCAAATTAGTGAGTTTAAATCTGATCTTCAAATATTAATAAGTAAGATTCTATGTTTTTATAATTATTTAGATATTTTATTTATGAAAATAAGTTGAAACATTTTTCCTATCAAGTAGAAGTTGACTTTCT
This sequence comes from Glycine tomentella, assembly GCA_007407185.1. Classification (NCBI taxonomy): domain Eukaryota; kingdom Viridiplantae; phylum Streptophyta; class Magnoliopsida; order Fabales; family Fabaceae; genus Glycine; species Glycine tomentella. Next base: position 119,184 of record PYAF01000596.1, read on the forward strand.
TTGACATTTTGGCAATTTCCTTGATTTCAAGCTACAATTCAATCATTTTGAAAATACTAACTAATGTAATATGATTAAGGTGAATTATTTGTTAACTAAGTGGTGGCTCGATTTTTTGTTGAAAAGGTTGTTCGATGATAACTTTGTGTTGAGAGGTTGTTGTAACATCCCTCATTTGTTGACTTCTCAATAGCTCACACACTACAACACTTCACACGATGACATTTCGCTCAAATCCTTGTTGGTCAGAACCTTCCACCAGTCAAAAGCCTCCATGGTAAGCCCTTTCTAAATCATCGACAACCAACTCTAACACCGTTCGACTTTTTTCAAGATCATTGACTATCCCTACAAATGAACACGAGACTTTTCTGCTTGTTTTGCTCTCACTCACGTTTTTCAGAAAACTTTCTAGAAGGTCACTCATCCCATAATTGCTCTAAGTCAGGCACAGTTAACTGTAGAGCTCTTATGTGATGGGCTATCGAAAAATAGATGCATGTTGTTGATATAGTTAGTACCAATTAATTCCTTTAAGCTATCTTAAACTGTACAGTCTCATACCTGCATAATCTCTGGATACCTCTTATTCTAGTGTGATTTGCACGAGGTGTTACTGTTGCTATGGGAAAACCTTTGCATATCCTCAATTTGTGATCGATTTGGATAAGATCCTATTGTAGTTGTTGATGGAACAAGGATAAGTGTTGCACCTTGTTAACTTAATAAGAGTTATTTGTGTTGTGACTCCTGACATTGTTGATGCGTACGTGCATGAATCGACAACTTTGCTCGTGTTGTTGCAGTATGGGTTGTGCTCTAACAGTTTCAGCTGTGTTGGTGAGTACACATATAAATTCAGGGTTGCTTGGTGGGACCCATAACTAGTGTAGGAGAGGTTGGTGAAGGATGGATTTCCTTGGGGATGGATGGACGAGAAAATTTGCATCTTAGGCCAGAATTGCTGCAGATCTTGGGTTGTGGTAAGCCACTACCCACATACTTCTATCCTAATAAGACCACTATATCGCTCTACAAATCAGCTTTGCACGAGATCCCCTAAGTAGTTTTTGGCATGTGCCAATGTTCTTGCCTAGTTGGGGTGTTGTTGATTTTATTATGATTAAAGGATTTTCCAACTTGATCACTCGACCATGTGAATCTCCATGGAGTAGTCATTGCATTGCGAGTAGGAGAGTTCCTGATGTCAATTTGTGGAAGTCGTTGTTGTGTCGCATGAATTGTCTGGTGTTACATGACATTTCATATATGATGTGATGTATATGTTGGATTTATCTCTTATATATGGTTGATGATAAATATGCACGAATGATTGATATATCCTCTGTTGTATTATATATCTACTATGTTAGATGTCATATGATTAGCTACATTCCCACAATATATGTGTATATATGCCTTATTTTAAGTAGCTTATCTTATCCTTGCATTGTGCACATGTGGTTTTATGCCTATGATGATCTCAGGTGACGCGTTCGCAGGAGAAGATGGATAAGATTCAAGATCCACCCTTGGTTATTCTTCGATCATACTCGATTTCTATAACACCCCAAAATTCCCTAACTATAGTTCAATAAATATTTATGGAAGTCTTAAGTTAGGAAAGATTTGATGAAATATCATTAGAGACGTTACAGAAATGTTTGAGGAAAAATAACCATATTGCCCTTGCCGTAAATTAGAAATGACAAAAATGCCCTTGAGGGTAAAAGAACGATAATGCCCTTGGATATTTTAAGAATTACAAAAGTGCCCCTTGATATTTTAGAAAGATATTTTAAGAGGGAAACTTACATAAATGCCCTTGGATATTTTGAAAATGACAAGAATACCCTTAGATCTTTTGAATAGATATTTCTATGATGGAAATGACAATTATGTCCCTAGGATGAAGGACGAAATTACCATAATGCCTTAAGGCCAGAAATGATCAGATATTCTTAGAGATTCTGTGAGGACCTGATAGAAATACAGAGATGGAAATACAGAATACTATTAGATAGCATATTATCAAAATAGTTGTGACAGAAAATCATAAGTGAAAATTAGGTTTTTCTTAAGCATCCAATGGTATAAAAGGAAGAAAAACTTCTGTTCTCACCCTTAGGTGTGAAGAGCACGTGAAGAACCATGTAGAAGGGAAGAGAATATTCATGAAAACCACTTATAAAAGTAAGTCATGTGATGAATACAAGTGTTAGGACACTTGTAAGGCACATGATGAAGATTTTTCCTCTAACATTTATGTGAAGCTTGGAGAATAATAGTGAAGCTTCATGATTTTGCCAACTCAAAGGGACACTTGGAAGGAGATTAAGAGAATGCTTCATGAATTAGACAAGTGTCAAGACATTTGTACGGTGTAGATTTAGTTTCAGTAGATTTTTCTTAAAAGGCAAAAATCTTATCTTGTCTCTTTGGTAGAACACGTGGATAGCTCTAGACATTATTTCAACGATCCCAACGGTCAAAAGTTAGATATGTGAAATAGGAGTATGCCTTTAAAATTTTAAGGAAATCCAACGGTTAACAAATCCAAAATCAATATTTTACTGAAACGGGTTTTTGGGAAAACACAAGAACAAAGAAAAGGAAAATAGAAAAGATTACTCTCTAAGCTAAGCCTTTGCACGTGTAACATCAAGAGGAATGGAGAAATGTTAAGAACAATCAAGAAAATGGACACTTGGATGGTTAAAAAGCAAGGAGTCTTGCCATTGGTCCATTTGGAAAGCTAATTAATCATAACTTTGGAGATATTTTGTAATAAAAGCTTTTTAAATCAATTGTCCAACCCTATATAAAGGGAGGGAATGAACCAAAAAACACCAAGTCCTTCTCCAAGAGGAAGTGCACGTGAAATCCCTCTTCCATATCTCTTCCATCTTTTCATTTCCAAGCCTAAATCAAGTTAGAAAAGAAACTCCACCATATTGAAGCAACAAGAAAGCTAGGAGAAGCTAAGGAAAAGATTGACAAGCTTTTAGAAAGAAGTTTGTCAAGCTTTTAAGAAGAAAGAATAAGGTACGTATAGGGAAGTTTATGGTAAATATAATTGAAGTATTGCTTATGTTTGAATCTTATGTATTTCTATGAAAAACCAAGCTTGCACACCATGTCTTTGATAAATTGTTTGTGTGTTTTATTCATGTATTGTAAAGTATTTCTATGAAGTTTATGTGTTGTTGAGTGTTTCTACGAATTTCTATGAAGCCCACATGTTGCTAAGTGTTTTATAAATCTCTATGAACTTCATGTGTTTCTATGAATTAATGCACATGGATGCTATGTTAAGTTTTTGTACATGAGTAATAGAACTAAGATTTTGTACATGAGTAATATGCTGAGTTTTGCACTTGATTGATGTTGAGTTTCTGAGTAAAACATATGAGACAGTAATTGAGAAGTGGTGTTATTTTGATATTTTGCCTGGCGGGGGCTAGTCCGTGTTATTTTGATATTTTGCCTGACGGGGGCTAGACCGTGTTAATATAAGAAGATAAGCATGCATCATATTTCGAGAATATTATGATGACTTTCTGTATATATTGGGATGACTTTCTGTATATATATATATATATATTGTGATGACTTTTTGTATATATTTTGTGACCTAAATTATGTTTATCATGAACTTACCCTGTACTTTGTGTTTGTGGTTGACACCTGTGATGACCCCAATTTATTTGGGCGAGCAGGGGAACAGTAAAGCATAACAGTGGATGGTTGAGAAGAAGATTTGAAGAAGATATTTTGATGGCTTACCTTTTGTAATCATCCTAATGATATGTAATTTATACTAGACTTTAGTCCAATCTGTATATTATGTTGGATTGTAATTTGGACTGTATCTTATTATTTTGGAATTCAAATAAACATGTTTAAAATATCGATAATTAATACCTTTCGTATAAATTATGTCAAAAAGAAAAGAATTGTCCGCGAAATTTGTAACTAAGATAATTCTAAAGCAAATGAAAAAGAAATTCCATTCGAAATCAATAAAATACAAGATAATAAAACGAGGTGTTACAATTTCCACATTCTTTGATGGTCAAACGTATTAAGATGTCGCCACGAGAGATGGTCAACAGATGGGAGACATATTCATCACATATGTATCTCAAGAGGATGCATCATCTTCACGTGAAAGACTTCATATATATATATATATGAATATAGACTTCAATTTCGAATCTTTGGTCTGGCATTACCTGACGAGTCGACAGATGGTAGTACAAGGGAACCTACTCATAAAGAATGTACAATAATTATTCGAACAATACAGAGTCTCTTATATCTCTAGAGTTTGATGGTAAAGGGAGATTTCTCTATAAGTCTCTCGAGGTTTATGTTTTGGAATTAGTGTATGACCATCATAGGGAGTGTGTGATGTATCCCATTCCCCATTTTGGATGTATTATAGTAGGTAATGAGTACGCTTTTAATGGTCATACATATTTCACCTAACTTATCTTTTGAGATATTTCTATGATCTTAACTTGTATCTATATCCAGTGTATGACTTGTTGAGGTTACTTGTATGTTAATGTATGTCTTCGATTTATAGTTGTATGTTAATGTATGTCTTCGATTTATAGTTATATCATGAAAAATTAACTCGTATTTTCATAAATAAATTAAATAAGAGTTTCCTTTAAGTTAAAATTTAGTAGAAAATTTTAGTAGCACAGTTGGGGTGTTACATTTCTTATTCTTTTAGGCTTCTTTGTTGCAATGTTCCTGAATGAAGGAGATTCTACACTAGCGCGAACAAGCCTCAAGAATAACTTTAAATCTTCAAAAAGTTAGAGGGTTTTCCAACAAAAACATGAATAAAGAGTTACGGGCTAATATCCTTGCAGAGTTTGGAAGAAACAATAAATCTAATTTCAACTATATTAAGGAAAGAGTTTGGCAGAAATTGAGTGCTTGGAAGGGAAAGCTTTATCAGCAGCAAGTAGAGAAGTCTTACTCAAATATGTTGTTCAAGCAATCCCAATGTATTGTATGAGTGTCTATCTTTTCCCATAATCTCTTTGTGATGAGATTCAAAAAATGATTAATTTTGTTTTGGTGGGGAACAAATAGAAGGGACAACAAAGGAATACACTAGATGAGCTGGGACAAATTGTCTGTTATGAATGAAAGATGAATAGGGTTCTAAAAAATCTATGGCTTTAACTTGGCGATGCTGGGGAAATAGGGTGGGAAATTCTTGATTAGCCTAGATGCTACGATAACACATGTTTTCAAAGAGAAACACTTTCTGAACGGGGAATTCTTGAATGCTGGAATTGGGTATAACCTGTCCTTTGCTTGGTGTAGCATCCACAATTCATGGTTATTGTGAAGGAATTGGTATAGATGGAGTATCGAGAATGGCTTTACTATTAACATGTGGAATGGGCCTTAGGCGTGTGGAAACAATACTTCAAGGATATCTACAATACCACTAAAGGGAATAGAGGATCTGGTGGTAAAGGATCTTACGATGGAGGGTGAGAAAAGATGGGATGAGGAAAGGTTGTTGCAATTGTTCAATGATGAACATATAACTAATATTATGCAAACTCTTCTTTTTTATTATGTTCAAGAAGGTAATGATCAATGGAGAATTAATGAGGATTAGAATTTAATTTGAAGTCTCTAGGTGCCTCATAGAGTTCATTGATTTCTTAGAGCAAAAGGAGTGGGTTGTCCATCGGTTTGTGTTTATGTAATGAAAAGTTGAAAAATATTTGGCGTGCATTCTTTTCTTGTGGCAAGGATCAACAAGGTAGGCAATTAGCTCAGGTATGAAATCTCATTTAACCAAAATTGGATGTTTGTGAAAATGTGTCTTGAGTTATGTTTTAGGATACTAAGGAACCCGAAGGATAATCATGGGTGTTTGTGGAAACCTAGGAATGAGAACTGTGGTAGAATAAAGATTTGAATGCTCAGTAGTAGCAAATCCATTAATGTTGAAATCACATGGAGGCCTCCTCAATAAGGTTACATAAAGTGTAACGCTGGTGCAACAACATGGTGTCAAGAAAATACTACTAGTTGGAGCATGTGTTCATGATGAAAGCGGGAATTTCATTTAAGCTAAAACTGAATGGAACAGATAAACTTTTAGATCTGTGGAAGACGAAGCTATTGGTCTCTTAAAAGCTTTACAACGAATGAGAACAAATGGTAGTTATCAAGTAGTGTTTGAATCAGATTGTAAGGTTGTTATGGACAAAATCTTACATGCTTCTCCTAATAATTATGAGCTTGGGTCTTACTGGGGAAGTGTAGGCACATCTTAGTTAACTTTCAAAACTTTAAGATTGAGTTTATGAGGCGACAAGCTAAATGTGGTTGCGAATAGTCTTACTAAGGCTGTTATGGCTTATGCTAGTCCCATTATTCATTATCAGATTCCATTTTGTATTCTTCAGTATATGATCAATGATAGGTGTAAAAATATGAATATCTCACACTTAACCAAGAGGGGGATGAATTGGTTAAGCCTTGGTGTTTTAAAAAATTCTTTAATCAAAATCAAAGTTCCTGGGATTTTTATCACTTTTCAAAACCAAGAACTTTATCCAATCAAGTATTTCAACCCCAAGGAATTCAATGAATCAAAACTGATATAATTGATCAAGCAATTTAAACAAGAACACAAAGAATATAAGAGTTAAGGAATAAAGAAACAAGACAAATAGATTTATACTGGTTCACTTCAACACTAGAAGCTACATCCAATTTTCTTCCAACCAACACTAGGTTAGAGTTCTACTATTATAATTTTCTGTTCTTACAAGCAATTACAAAGTCTCCCTTTATCAACCCTAGATAAAGTACAGAAATCTAAAACCCTATTAGATTCTAAGAGACAAGAACCCGAGAACACTACTCAGTTCTTTCACCTAGAGAACCCCTTCTCTAGTTACAAGCAAGAACCCAATTACAATAGCCAATTCACAAAGAAAATAGAAAACAAAAATTACAACCAGATTAAAAAGAGAGACAACCTGATGATCCAATGATGTAATGCAAAATGAAGTTACTAGCTTAGGTTGAATGATTACAAATCAAAAAGAACAACTTTCCTTAATCTTGAAATGGTTTCAAGCTCCAAGAATGACTCAAACACACATGATCAATCCACGATGGAGCATTAAAGACTTTATCCCTTGGAAAACACTTAAGAATGCTCACAAGACTGTTTAAGCTCAGAAAATACGAATGGGTAGTGTTTCACTAAGTTTTTAAAAGCAGCTGAGTCAAGGTTCTATTTATAATAGCTTTTTGTAACTGCCTGTAATCGATTAAATGCGCCTAATAATCGATTAAAATGCTCATGTAATCGATTAAATAAACCTTGTAATCGATTAAAGTGTTTAACAAAGTTTCTGGGCATGAGCAACGAGCAAAATAATCGATTATTTCGTCTTTGTAATCGATTAAGACAAGAACTTGCAAAATATAAAATGCACTGTGTAATCAATTACTATCTTTGGTAATCGATTAAGCAGGATCTTGTAGCATTCCAAAATACGTTGTGTAATCGATTACAAAATGTGGTAATCGATTATCTAATGTAAACTTACACAATACAGACACAAGGTGTAATCGATTACTAGAAATGGTAATCGATTAAAGCAGGAAGATGGCTTTTACAATTTAAGCATGTGTAATCGATTACTACCTATTGATAATCGATTTTTCCAGAAAGTCTTAAAACCATGAGTAGCAATGTAAAGCTTTGTAATCGATTACTATTTATTGGTAATCGATTAAAGTGTTTCAACAAAACAGTGTATGTGAAAACAAAGGTTAAATAATCGATTATTCCGATAGGTAATCAGTTACTTTGTTCTTGAAGGTTTTTCCAGAATGAACTAAGAACAATTTAATCAATTATATCTTTAATGTAATCGATTACAACAATATAAAACAATTTTTCAAAGTATAAAAAGCTTTATTTGATTTTATAAAAACACTTTGTTAAATCAATGAATGAATGATTAAATATGTAAATGCATGGATCAATCAGATTGCTTTCCTTTTACATAAAATTCCAAGTCTTCAAGCATGTTAAAAGCACAAAACTCTTCTTGTATCAAAGACTTCCAAACTTCATGAAGCTCCCCCTGGAATCAACAATATGACATGAATAACTTTTAATAAAAAAGAGTAATTTGAAAATGCACCTAAAAAGAAAAATGAAAGTATTAAAAATGTTTAATGAAGAGTTGTTGTTTAAGCCACAAGATTTGTGTACAACAACTTCCTGTAGCAATGTATTCAACCTCGATTGTAGACAAGGCAACACATGCTTGCGTTTTACTATTCTAAGAAATTAAGCCATTTCCTAACAAGTGATACCATTGGTGCTTTCCCTATCTAGATTACATCTGACAAAGTCTGAATATGAGTATCCCACTAGAGACATCTCAACAACATTAGGGTACCATAGGCCAGCATCTAAAGTTCCTTTAAGTTATTACATGATCCTTTTTTACAGCAAAGAAGTGAGACTCCTTAGGACGAGACTCATAATGTGCGCATATGCAAACATTAAACATGATGTCTGGTCTTCTTGTAGTCAAGTAAAGTAGGGAACCAATGATACCTCAACACTTTTTTTAGTCAATGGATTTTCCTTTTTCATCAACACAAAGCTAGCAATTTGTAACCATAGGAGTTGCAATCTCCTTCTTTTTTATCATCTCAAACTTTTTTAGAAGTTCCTTATAGTACTTGGTTTGTGGAGAAATGTTCCATGGTCCAATTGCTTCACTTGGAGACCAATAAAGTAATTTAACTCCCCCATCATTGACATTTCAAACTCCCCTACATCTTGTGCACAAAATATTCACAAATAGATTTGTTAGTGGAACCAAAAATGATGTCATCCACATAAACTTGTACAAGTAAAATGTTATGATAGGACCTTTTTAATGAAAAATGTTTAATCAACTTTACCTCTCTCAAACTTTTTTTCAAGAAGAAAGTTGTTAGGTCTCTCATACCACTACCTTGGTGCTTGTTTAAGTCCATATAGAGTTTTCCTAAGCTTGTATACATGATTTGGATTTTTATGGTCCTCAAAGCCCAGAGGTTGGGAAACATAAACTTCCTTTTCAATGTATCCATTTAGGAAATAACTTTTGACATCCATTTGGTATAACTTGAAATTCATAACATAAGCAAGTAGCAATCTAACAGCTTCTAATCTAGCTACATGTGCATAGGTTTCACCAAAGTCTATATCCTCTTGTTGGTTATAGCCCTTGGCTACTAGCCTTGCTTTATTCTTAGTCATCAAACCATCTTGAACCAATTTATTTTTGAACATCCATTTAGTGCCAATGATATTCATATTTTTAGAATAAGGTACTAATTCCCATACATCATTCCTTTTAAATTGATTCAACTCCTCATGCATGGACATTATCCAAAACTCATCTTTAAGTGTCTCCTCTATAAACAATGGTTCTACTTGAGACACAAATGCAGTATGTTCACAAAACAAGTTTAAAGAGTGTATAGTAGTTAATCCATTTTCTATGTCTCCAATAGTATTGTCCATAGAAAGATCCCTTAGTGTTCTTCATTCCTTGGGAAGAAAGTTGTGTTGTGATCTTTCTTGAGGTTTATTGTTCACCACCTCTTCACTCCTTGGAGAAGCTTCTCTTACACTCCTTACATCATCATAAAAAATAGGCACATTTCCCTTCTTTTTGGGATTAGATTCATCAAATACAACATGGACATATTCTTCAATCCTTAATGAACTTTTATTGAAAAATCTATATGCCTTGCTAGTATATGTGTATCCTAGAAATAAGCCTTCATCAACTTTTGTGTAACTTGTCAAGTGATTCTTTTCCATCATTTGACATAAAGCTTTGATTTTCAAATCTTTTTTTTTCATTTTGAATTAATTTGGCTAGTTTACGAAAAGCTTTGAAAGAATTGTTTTTTTAAGGATAAAACCAAAGTCCATGTAAATCTATAATAGTCATCCACAATTACTAAGGCATTATAGTTTCGTCCTATGCTCATAGTTCTAGAAGGATCAAACAAATGCAAGAATTCAAGCGGTCTAGAGGTTGAAATCATATTTTTAGATTTAAAAGAAACTCTAGATTGGTTGTCCTTTTGAAATTCATCAGAAAGCCATCCTTCATAAACTTAAGCTTAAGAAGCCCTTAACTAGGTCTTTATAGATGAGTTTGTTTAAACGATTCATATAAATGTGAGCTACCTTTCTATGCCATAGCTAACAAATAACATCATTTCTAGTTAAACATGTCAAATATGATGATGAGACACAATCAAGATTGAGCATGTAGGTATTACCTATCCTGTTGCCAACAAACTCAATTTGATTGGTAATTGGGATGGAAATAGTGCTACAATCTTTATTAAAAGCAATTTTATAACCTTTGTCACACAATTGGTTAATGCTTAGAAGGTTATGCTTCAATCTTTCCACAAACAAAACATTCTTTATCAAGGTAGTTAATGAGTTTCCAATATTACCTATACTGAGAATTTTGCCTTTGTTGTTGTCGCCAAAGATTACATATCCTCCCTCTTTTGCTCTCAATGATATAAATTTGCTCTTGTCTCCCATCATATGCCTTGAACAATCGTTGTCCAAATACCACATAAGCTCTTTGGCTTCAAGGCATGCCTACAAAAAAATTTAGAGGGTATACTTAGGTACCCAAGTGAATTTGGGTTCTTTTTGGTTAGTAAACTTTGTTGTTCCTTTGGGAACCCATCTATACTTCCCATTAGAAACTCCATATCTCCTAATCACACAATTTTTAGATGAATGACCCTTATGCATACAATAGTGGCATGCTATAAAAAGGGTGCTAGACACTTTGACAAAGTTGAAGAAATTTTTAAAAGACATTTATTTCTTGCCAATAGTATAGCCAAGTCCTTCCTTTTTAAACATGCACTTTTGTTGTGCAATAAGTGCATCTAGATTATTTCTTCCCATTGTGAATTTGGAAAAGGTTTTTAGCAAATATTCCTTTTTTATTTAAGTTCCTTGCACATTTCACATTGGGAGGGAGAAGATGTGGAAATAGTTTTGTCATTGGAAGAAGAGTTTTATAATGCTTTTTCAAGTTCCTCATCTTTCAATTTCAAACTAGATAACTCTTTTTGACAACTCACTATTTTATCCACATGTCATCACAACTTTCCCTTGAGAGAGTTGTTGGCTTGAGATAACTTTTGAGTCTTTTCATGCATTTCATTGAAGGCATCAAAAAGCTTATCATAGTTTTCATCAAGATCAGTTTTGGAATCATAAGTGCTTACCGTGCTTTCAACTTCACAATCCACCATAAGACAAATATTTGCCTCTTCTTCATTGCTTGAATCACTTGAAGTACTGTAAGCATTCTCATCCAATGCTATATAAGCTTTCTTCTTCTTACTATGACCTTTTTGCCTTTTTTCTCTCCTTCTTGTTCTTTCTTTAAGAAAATTGAACATTTATGTTTTATGTGGCTTGGTTTGCTTATGTGGCACACTTGAAAACAAGTAAAATTAGAGGAGGTTGAGTCATTTTGCTTAAACTTTTTGAGTTGAAAGGATTTTCCTTTGAGATTCTTGTTCTTCATAAACTTCTTGAATTTTCTAACAATCAATATTAGATTCTCGCTCTCGGAATCTTCTACTCTTTCTTCATCACTCTCATCAGTAAATGGTATGGAGGATTTTAGTGTTAAGCTTCTACTTTTCTTCTCTTTAGCTTCCTCTTCTGCCATCCTAGTTATATCCATTTCATATTCTCTTAATTTTCCACACAAATTAGCATATGTAATGGAGGTAAGATCTTTGGACTTGGAGATTTTTGTGACCTTTGGTTGCCATGTTCTATTGAGAGACTTTAGTATCTTTACATTCAACTTTTCTTCCTCAAACACTTTTCTAAGACCTTAAGATGATTCACTATATGAGTGAACCTCTTTTGAACATCTTCAATTATTTCTCCTTGTTGCATTCGGAAAGTCTCATACTCTTGAATGAAAGAATTTTTCCTTAGGTTGCGACGTGTGAGAATCACAAGCAAGCAAAGCCTGAGTGCGAGGTTGTGTTGTGAGAAAATTGCGAGTAAGCGAAGCATGAGTGCAAGGTTATAACATGAGAGAATCCCTCTAGTGAGTGGCCAGGAAAATAATTTTCAAATTCTCACATTTTAGAAAGAAATTAGAATTCCATAGTTGTAGTTGTGTACAATTCTTTTTTAAAATTCCAAAATTTTAAATTCTAGTTAATAATACATACAGATGATAAATTTAAATTAAATAATTAAAATCCCCTTTTAAAATTACTTTCCTCAATTCAAATCCAGTGTCCAAACACATTATAAGGACAAATTAGTCATTAAAGAAAGAAAATTTTGTAAGCTAATTTATCTTCCTTCTAAATTTTTTACTATTGTATGAGAGAAAAATAGAAGAGGATAAATATTGACACTCCCGTTGATCATCAAATTTCTTAAATAAACGAGATAGCAATTAACAAAAACTCTCCCTTCTTATTCACTCATCTTCATTTTCCTTATACTAAACAATTGATAAAGAAATAATTGCTTTCTTTAAATGAATCACCAAGTTAATCTTTTAAAATTACTCACATCATAACACTAGTCCACCTAAATTTTGTTCATCAAATTTATTATTAAAGATTTAAAGTGTTATCATATTAGTTTTCTAAATATTTTCATAATATTAGTCCCGCAAATATCACCATATTTATTCTTGCAAAGAAATAAAATGAAGATATAATTTTTGTTTTAAAAGATTAATGTGATGATAAATTTAGTTTTGAAAATATAATTTAATTATAAAATCTTTAAAAGATTAATATGATAACAATCTAAACATTTGAGATTAACATGGTGATAATTTAAATAGTTGAGGGACAAAACCTTAATATTCACGTATTCAATGTACATAATCTGAATCTCCAACTTTGCATTATCTTGAGTTGTTACTATATCGGATAGGTATTTAGCTGGGTCGAGAATCCCATAACTGACCCTACCGAATAGGTATATGATCTTAGGTTACCCCCAACAGGTCCCACAAACAGGTGATTAGAGCCGATTAAGAAAGGGAGGTTGATTAAGAGAAAAAGGAAGGTTTAGGCCTTGTAACCCCAATTAAAAAAGAATTACCTAGATGGTAATCCAAGCATGAAGGCCCACCTTCCAAGACCCACAAACATTTGGATAAATAGGAGGAAACCCCCAGGTAATGAACACTGTCCATGGAATGCACATTTGTTATCCGCATTTACTGTCCTAGGCTGAACCCTTACTTGAGCGACAAAGTACTTTTTGCAAGTACCTCTCCCTTTTCAGATCATACCACTTAAACAAAGCAAGGAAGGAAGAGGAGCAGCAAAGACCCTTCGGCACAAGGAGTAGTATTCGATCATATTGTGACAAGAACATTTTGGGACCTACCATGGGGCGATGTAATATAGGCTCCGACCCCGAGAACTATGGCAATTATACGAACTGGAACAAACACAACATCAATAGAATAACTGGGGAATCGACAACATGAAGAAGCACACATGGAGTGAAACTTGATGAAATTATAAAATACACTTAGGTGACTAAGTATCAACATATTTTGTGACACAAAACTCTAGAATAAAATTTCTACAAATTTTGGAAGATGACAACTTTGAGGTTGTATTCAAGAAAACTCAAGCATCAGAAAAATATGGAAAAATGGTACATAAAATCTATAGAATTTTCTCTTAATTATAGGATGAATAGACCTATTTAATAAAATGATTAAGTAATTTTGATGGTCAGAAGAAGTATAGACCAATCAAAAATAAGATAAAGATGTAGTCTAGAATGAAAGGTTTATGTATTGCCCTGTATAAGACTGCTTGGGATTAATTTAAACTATCATTGGGATAAATTCTTAGGAACATCTAAAATTCTAATATTCAACATTTTCTTTAGATAAAAGAATTCAAATTAAATTGGATTTCTTTTTATAAAAATACCATATTGAAATTGGATTTTTATTCATCATCAAAAATGACCACATGTAGCATGAAAGGAAGAAAAATTTGTATTCCTTCCCTTTGAGCTTATCCTTCACGTGGAGAAGCATGAAGAATGAGGAAGAAGCTTCTTGGATTCATCCACTTAGAAGATAAGTCATAGGATGAAAACAAGTGGCAAGACACTTGTATGGCATGGATGCAAGGTAACATAAAAATCAAGCTAAGATTTCTCTACACTCTTCCATCTTTGACGTGGACAAGTCTTGACATTATTTCAACAATCCCAACGGTCAAAAGTTACACATGTGAGATAGCAGTGTACCTTTAAAATTTTAACGAGATCCAACGGTTAACGAATCCAGAATTAGAATTTTACTAAAACAGGTTTGGGATAAACTCTAGAATGAGCTACTCCACGAAAATACAAGAGAAATGGAGAAACTTCATGATTTTGGACACTTGGAAGCAAAGAAGAAGAAGCTCTAAGATCATGCCAAGTGGTAGGACACTTGGAAGGAAGAAAGGAAGGAAGCCTT
>PYAF01000596.1:133889-144846 GCA_007407185.1 Glycine tomentella
GTTTTTCGAAAGCCTCGGAAGTCCTCGAATGCTAGCAAAATAAAAATAAAACTTGGATGAATCTTCGAGAAACATAATTACTAACTGTTTAACATAAACTAACTAGATTAGGGCAAACTTTGACAGATATTCTTAGTTAAAACACAAGATAAATGCTTCAAATGTAATCCGATTTTCACTAAGATATGGCATTTATCACCTTGTTCATACCTTTCTTTTACTTTTTGGTTTACTTTAGTTTGAATTTTTTCTCTTAATCTTTATTTTAGTTTTGCCTAGGAGTGTAAAAGTTTAAGTGTGGGATATTTTGATTGAGCATTTATAATTTAATATTTTTTTAATTCTTTTTAACCTATTTGACTTCTCTTGGACTTTTATTTTCTCATTCTAATTCAGTTTTTGTCTTAGGCAAACAAGTGGCCTTAATTGCTAATTGTTGCTTATTTTTAAATTTTTTGCTCACTTGACATATCTTCCTTGTGTAGGACCTAGAAAGCTCTACAAAACTTCAAATGGCGCATATAAGTAGTCCCTGGAAAGATAAGGAAAAAATATACTATTTTGTCAGATATAAGCCAAGGCCAATTCTGTCATTTTAAGGGTCATTTAAGGCTTGGAAGTCAGAACCACTGCACTTGAATTTTGGGCTGCGAGTTGGATTTTTATTGGTGTAATTAGTATAATTAATTAGATTAGATGGGGCTACTCATGGCTCATCCTTTCCTCGCTGCCTTAGTAACTATATTCTAATTTAATTAGTTAGTGAAAGTTACACTACAATTTAGCAAAAACTGAATTTGTATTTTCTTTTAGAAGTTTTCAGAATTAAAACATTTTCTCTCATTGTTCTTCATTATTCTTCATTTTCTTCTTTATTTTCATTTCTGTTATTCCATTTTCTTGCACTAATTTCGTGGGTCTTCTATTGATGATGATCATGGAAGGCTAAACAATCAATCAATCCAAGGATTCAGTCCAAGCAAGGAGAATTTGAGTTCTGGTTTGGTATTTCAATTTTTGTATGAATGTTAACTTTCTTCTTGAATCCTCTATTCAGTTTTCATGATTATGAATGTGTTTAGGATTGAAAATGGATTAGGTTATGGATTCATTTCCTAATCTAGGGTTTTGGATTTATGTTCTTAGTCTAAGGTTGATTAAGGGTGATTGTTGTAAGTTTGTAAGAACTGAATTTTGTGAATAGTGGAACTCTGATCAAGTTTTGGTTAGAAGAAACTGGATGTAGCTTTTCTTGTTGAGAGGTGAACTAGTATAAGTTCTTGTGTTGATTATTTTCTTTAATCTCTTCTTATCATCTTAATCTGTGATTCTTTTGGTGAAATCTCATTACTCAACAAGTGAAGGTTTTAGTAATTGTATTTTTAAGCTAAGTGGTTTGATTGTTTGAAGCATTCTTGGTTTAATTGTGATAAAGATCCTATTACTCTGATTCTTAAAGATTTTCTAAAAAGGCCAAGTTTAAACCAATTCACCCCCTCCCTCTTGGTTATTGTGTGTGTTCATATTGTTTTCAATTGGTATCAGAGCAGGTTCTTGAGTGCATCCCTCAATCGTCCTCTGTTCTTTAAAGGAGAGCACTTCAGTTTTTGGAAAAACAGAATGCAGATATTCATCCAATCAAATGACCCTGGTGCAATAGAAAAAGGTCCTTTGGTTCCTATCAAAACTGTTGGTAATGATATGATTCCCAAAGAATAGGATGAGATGATTGTCTAACAAGACCATGGCAACCAAAGGTGACAACAATCAAGGAATCAAAAGATTTATCCAAGATGTTCATGGCTGCATTATTTGGTAAACTTCTTGAGTATGAATTAGAAATTTGTCAACTAACATATGCAGAAGATGTAGATAAGAAACACAAAAGTATAGCCTTGAAAGTTGCATCCTTTAATGTGGATAAAGGAGAAGATTCAGGTGAAGAAGATGGTGATGAGAATCTGAACCTAATAATCAAAAGATTCACCCATGAGAAAGAACAAGGTCAAAAAGTTCACAAAGTTCAACAACAACAACAACAACAACAACAAAAAGAGTGACAACAACAACAACACCAACTTTACCTGCTTCGAATGTGATAAGCAAGGCCACATTAAATATGAATGTCCTATTTTCTTGAGGAAGCAATTAGGTGAAAAGAAGGCAAAGAAAGAAGGAAAGCCAAAGAAAGTCTACATAGCATGGGAAGACAATGACTCAACAACTTCTGAATCATCAAGTGAGAATGAAGAAGCTAATGTATGCCTCACTTCTACAATAAGCAAAGATGAAGAATTCTCAAGTACTGAAACAGAGGCAAATCCTGAATTTGATCAAATTGCTGATGTTTTCCATGATATGCGTGAAGAGGCTCAAAAGCTTGCAAAATCCAACAATAGGCTGAAAGGTAATCTTAGATGGCATGTCACAAAACTTGCAAAAATACAAACTGAACTTTGTAACTTGAAAGAAGAAAATGAAAATCTTGTTTCAAGCTACGAACTAATGGATGTATGTATGCCTCTTCTTCATCAAATATAGACAAATGTAAAGCTTTACAAAAAGAGTTTGATGATTTCAAAAAGAGTCAAGGTAAAAAATACATGTTATTGCTTTCAGAAAATTCTTACTTAGTAGATCTTTTGAAAAGACTCTATAGAGAAAAATGCAATCTAGATCAAATGCTAAGTGTACAAAAATATGCTGGAAATACTTTTGGTTTGGGTTACAAACATCAAGCAAAACCTTTTGGAAAAACCAAGTTTGTACCACCAAAACAGAAGAATCAAAGAGGCTTTCCAAAAACAAAGCATAAACAAATGACTTGTTTTGAAAGAGCATCAAAATCTATGACTTGTAACTACTGCATGAAGAAAGGTCACATATCTCATAGGTGCTATGCTAGAATATTCTATGTGCTAAATGGAGATTGCATTTGGGTTCCAAAGAAAAAGAAAATAGCTAACCTTTATGGACCCAACCTTTATTAGGTACCTTCCTTTGCCACTTAATTTGAATGTTGTAGGTGTGTCTAAGAGAAAAATCATCATTATGGTATCTTGACAGCGGATGCTCTAGATACATGACAGGTGACATGTCCATGCTTACAAATTTGACTCTTAAAGATGGAGGATCTGTCACTTATGGCAACAACAACAAAGGAAAGATAGTTAGAGAAGGAAATATAGGAGACAACTTTAAAACCAAGATCAGAAATGTTCTTTATGTGGAAGGTTTTAAGCACAATCTCCCAAGTATAAGCCAACTATGTGATAAAGGATTCAAGGTTTTCTTCAATGACAATTGATGTATGATATGTGATGGTCAAACCGATAAGGTTATACATGTAGGTAAAAGAAAAGGTAATATCTACTTACTCTATATAAAACATGCATTCTTTCACAACTAATTGCCTAGTAAGTAAAGTTGATGAATCATGGTTATTGCATAGGAGAGCTAGTCACATTAACATGCATCACATGAACAACTTATTAGAAAAGACTTAGTCATTGGCTTACCTAAACTAAAGTTTGAAAAGGACAAACTATGTGATGCTTGTCAAAAGGGAAACAAACCAAGATTTCTTTTCAAAATAAAAATGTTGTTTCTACCTCAAGACCCCTTGAATTGCTTCATATGGATTTGTTTGATCATTTTAGAACTATGAGCTTAGGAGGTAATTTCTAGGGGCTTGTAATAGTTGATGACTATTCTAGATTCACATGGACTTTGTTTTTAAGATCCAAGAGTGATGCTTTCATTGCCTTCAGAAAATTAGCCAAGCTTGTTCAAAATGAAAAGGAAAGCAAAATTATCTCAATAAGAAGTAATTATGATAGTGAATTCCAAAATGAGCATTTTGAAAAATTCTGTGAAGAAAATGGAATCAACCATAATTTTTCAGCTCCAAGAACACCTCAGCAAAATGATGTTGTGGAGAGAAAAAATAGATCCCTTGAAGAAGGTGTTAGAACTCTTCTTAATGAGACAAATTTGCCTAAACATTTTTGGACTGATGTTGTAAGTACAATTTGCTACATTTTAAATAGACTACTCATAAGGCCTATTTTAAAGAAAACTCCTTATGAACTATATAAAGGTAGAAAACCAAACATCACTCACTTAAGATCATTTGGCTACAAGTGTTTTGTTTTAAATAATAGTAAAGAATCACTTGGCAAGTTTGATGCTAAGGCTGATGAAGCCATATTTCTTGGATATTCATTGCAAAGCAAAGCATATAGAGTCTTCAACAAAAGAACTTTATGCATGGAAGAATCGGTTTGTGTTATTTCTGATGAATCTAACTCGTCTAAAGAGGAAAAGAAGTGTGAAAATGATGCAGGTCCTTTAGAAGAGTATATACAAATCAATGGATCAAATGAAAAGGAAACGGAAGAACCAAATGTAGAAATGGAACAATCAACATCTATCCAAAAGCCTAAAGATTAGATAATTACAAGAGATCTCTCCCTTGACAACATAATTGTTGAAGTTACTAGGGGAGTATCTACTAGATCTTCACTAAGAAATCTTTGCTGTAATATGGCTTTTATTTCTCAAATTGAACCTAAGAACATTGACCAAGCTTTAATGAGTAGTGGATGCTTGTCATGCATGATGAACTTAATCAGTTCAAGAGAAATGAAGTTTGAGAACTTGTTCCTAGATCTTCTTCTCACAAGCCTATGACACCAAGTGGGTTTTTAGGAACAAACTTGATGAAAGTGGCATCATAGTCAGAAACAAAGCTAGATTGGTTACAAAAGGTTACAACCAAGAGAAAGGTATTGACTATAAGGAAACCTATGCTCCAATAGAAAGGTTAGAGGCCTTAAGATTACTACTTGCATATGAATGCTTAATGGATTTTAAACTGTTTCAAATGGATGTAAAGAATGCTTTTTTTAATGGATATATTGAGGAGGAAATCTATGTTGATCAACCTCGAGGCTTTGTTGATTTCAAATATCCTAACCATGTTTTAAAACTAAATAAAACTCTTTATGGATTAAAGCAAGCTCCTACGTCTTGGTATGAAAGATTGAGTAACTTCTTGCTTAGCCAATCTTTCATAAGAGGACAAGTAGACAAAACCTTGTTCATCAAGAAGCATGACAATGATATATTATTAGCTCAAATATATGTTGATGATATCATTTTTGGTTCAACTAACCACTCTTTGTGCAAAGAATTTTCTATCTCTATGCAGAATGAGTTTGAAATGTCTATGATGGAAGAATTGACATTCTTCCTTGGTCTCCAAGTGAAGCAAATGAAAAGGGGGCATTTCTCAGCCAATCAAAATACTGCAATGAATTGATCAATAAATTTGACAAGGAGAAAAGCAAAGATGCTGCTACTCCTATCGCAACTTCAACCTATCTTGATTTAGATGAAAAGGGCAAGAAGGTTGATGAGTCAACGTATAGAAGAATGATAGGATCAATACTGTACTTGGTAGCAAGTAGACCAAATATAATGTTGAGTGTATGCTTGTGTGCTAGATATCAAGCAAATCCTAAGGAGTCACACCTTACTGTTGTCAAGAGAATCATCAAATACCTCAAATCAACCATAAAAATTGGTCTTTGGTATCCAAAAGGTGCATCACTGAACTTAATTGGATATTCAGATTCTGATTTTGCAAGATGAAAACTTGATAGGAAAAGCACCAATGGAACATGGCACTTGATTGTGCATCACAAATTATTGAAATTCGAAATATGATGGAAATCACTGTTCATACTGCATAATTCTCTGTTTTAATTGATTACTACACGTATTAATCGATTATTTGTGGTTTAAAAGGAACTTAGAGACAAAAGATCTCTGGAGTAATCGATTATCAGGCTTAAGTAATCGATTACTTGATACATAAAACGTATTTAAAAAATGCAAACCTTTCTGTAGTAATCGATTACATAACGGTTTAATCGATTACTTGGTGTTAAAATGCAATTATGAAAAGAAACTCTCTGGAATAATCGATTACCCTGTATTCTAATCGATTACTTTAGACTCAAGAGCTGTTTAAAAAAAACAAACTCCCAGGAGTAATCGATTACTATGTCGGATTAATCGATTACTTGTAGCAGAAAGTTGTTTTAAAAGTTGAAATTCTCTGGTATAATCGATTATTGAGCTTATGTAATCGATTATCTATGGCGTTTCTGCAAAACTGCATAGTTTTCGAAAATTGTAACTAACAATATTATCTTTAAAGTTTCTCTTATGTTTCTGCATCCTTTTAATCAATAAATAAAACTTTGTTTCATATGGTTTATTTCTTCCTTGCTTATTCCATTATAACTGTCCATCTTTTTACTTTGATAAGCCAAAAGGGGGAGAAAAATGATCAAATGAACATATATATATATATATATATAAATGAGGATGTTATGTTATTAATTGAAGGGAAAAGAAGAATAATTCAAATGATTAAATCTTAACTTTGTTTTAAGCATTGTTTGCTCCTTATGAAAATTACTTAACATAGGGGGAGCAATCTCAAGAATTATAAATGTTTATGTAAAGTATACTTGACATTTGTTCTTGGCAAAAAGGTTGATTTAATTTCAGATATCAAGTATAAAGCTCCAAAAATCATCCCTTAAAAGAACACTAAAGGTTCAACATGTTCAATTGAAGTTTGTCATGATCAAAGTCAAAAAGGAGGAGATTGTTAGATACAGGGGGAGCTTGAAGAGAATCAAGATGCTGAGGATCTGAATCTTGGATAAGGTTTAACTTTTACATGCAATTCAATTGAAGGCATATGTAATTCTTAAATGGATAAGATTTCATCTTTTGATCCTTTGCATAACATAAGCATCATTCATTGACTTGCATTCATGATTTTACAAAAGGCATATGTTCTAGGAAAATATTTAAAGTATTTATGATTGCATTGAAAAAAGCCAAAGTGAATAATCAATCAATCCAAGGATCAAGTCCAAGCAAAGAGAATTTGATTTCTGGTTTGGTATTTCAATTTCTATATGAATGTTCACTTTCTTCTTCAATTCTTTATTCAGTTTTCATGATTATGAATGTGTTTAGGATTGAAAATGGATTAGGTTATGGATTCATTTTTTAATCTAGGGTTTTAGATTTATGTTCTTAATCTAAGGTTCATTAAGGGTGATTGTTGTAAGCTTGTAAGAACTGAATTTTGTAAATAGTGGAACTCTAATCAAGTTTTGGTTAGAAGAAACTGGATGTAGCTTCTCTTGTTGAGAGGTGAACCAGTATAAGTTCTTGTGTTGATTATTTTCTTTAATCTCTTCTTATCATCTTAATCTGTGATTCTTTTGGTGAAATCTCATTACTCAACAAGTGAAGGTTTTAGTAATTGTATTTTTAAGCTAAGTGGTTTGATTATTTAAAGCATTCTTGGTTTAATTGTGATAAAGATCCTATTACTCTGATTCTTAAAGATTTTTTTAAAAAGGCCAAGTTTAAACCAATTCACCCCCTCTTGGTTATTGTTTGCATTCATATTGTTTTCAGATACGATACATGGTGCCTTATTAAAACCTCTTCGGCAAAAACCCTTTCACATTTTTATGAAAATAAAGGGAATACTCACTATAACCAAGACAGGGTTGAATTGGTTAAACCTTGGTATTTTAAAATTAATTCAAATCAGAGTTTAAGGATCTTTATCACTTTCAAAATCAAGAAATCTTTTTTATCAATCAAACTGCTCAGCCCCTTGGAATCAATTTGCTTAAAACAAAACTTGTTGAACAATTGATATGAAACAAAGAATCAATGAACAATCAGAATATTAGAGATAGAAAAACAACACACAAGCAATTTATACTGGTTCACTTCATAACTGAAGCTACATCCAGTTTCTTCTAATCAACACTAGATTAGAGTTCCACTATTATAAATCTTGTTCTTACAAGCTTATTACAAGACCTCCCCTTTATTAACCATAGATAAAGAATAGAAAACTAAAACCCTATTAGAATTCTAAGGAGCAAGAACTTGTTGAACAATTGATATGAAACAAAGAATCAATGAACAATCATAATATTAGAGATAAAGAAACAACACACAAGCAATTTATACTGGTTCACTTCATAACTGAAGCTATATTCAGTTTCTTCTAATCAACACTAGATTAGAGTTTCACTATTATAAATCTTGTTCTTACAAGCTTATTACAAGACCTCCCCTTTTTCAACCCTAGATAAAGAATAGAAAACTAAAATCCTATTAGAATTCTAAGGAGCAAGAATCAGAGAACACTACTTTGTTCTTTAACTAGAGAACCCTTCTCTAGAACCATGCAAGAAGAACCCACTTACAATAACAATTACAACAGAAATTCAAATACGAATTTACACACAAAGATTAAGGAGAAATACAACCTGATGATCTAGTGAATGTAATGCACATGAGTTACCAAATCAGTTGAATAGCAAAACAAATCAGCACATGTTTTTCCTTATCTTTGAAAAGTTTCTTGCTCAAGATTCATTCAATGACCCATGAATGATTTGAAAGTAGCAAGAAGTAATAGAACACAGAAAATCACTTTGAAAAGCTTAGAAGACTTGTGTGAGCTCAGAAAATACGAGAGGGTACAATCTCTCAAAGTTGGAAAACAAGCCAAGCTTTCAAACTTATTTATAACAAAATTTGTAACTAACTGTAATCGATTAAATGCGCCTAATAATCAATTAATCCGCTCATGTAATCGATTAATTGTCACTTAATCGATTAATCTGTTCAAGAAGGTTTCTGGGTTTCATCAACGAGCAAATTAATCGATTATCCCGAGCTGTAATTGATTAAACCAGGAAGTTCAGTTTAACAAAACGTACTATGTAATCGATTACAAGATTTGGAAATCGATTAAAGCAGAAGACTTATATTTTCAAAATTAACTGTGTAATCGATTACAAGTTGTGGTAATCAATTAAGACAGGGACATGGCTTTTCTCAAATAGTCTATGTAATCGATTACGGATAATGGTAATCGATTATCCCAGCAGTACTTTAAAATTCATGATTAACTATGTAATCGATTACAACACTTAAATAATCGATTAAAATCATTAACAAAGCACTTTTGTTGTAAACAAAGGCCAAATAATCGATTATTCCGATGGGTAATCGATTACAATGTTCATAAAGATTTTCCAAATAGAACGAAGAACAAAATAATTGATTATATCAGTAAGGTAATCGATTAAACCAGTGAAAATAGCATTTTTCCAAAAACCTTTCAATCAGATTAAAACCTTAACCAAAATATAAAAGCTTTGTTACTTTTTATGAAAACCATTTAAGTTTATAAATAAATGAGTGAGTGCAATGCATGGATCATCAAATTAGCCTTTCTTTTACACATAATACAATTAAACAACTTCAAGGCATCCAAGCATGTTGAAAGCTCAAAACCAGTCTTGAATCAAATCCTTTTTAATCTTCATAATGCTCCCCCTATATCCAACATTTTATAGAGATAAAAAACTGAGGAAGGAAAGAGTACACCACTCATTTCAAAGCTTAACTGGAAAAAAACTTCGAATGAGTAAAATTCCATGTCCAAGGAATTGCTTTCCCGGACATTTGTTTTAGCTTGTAAGCTTTGTTCTATAGGCTATGTCAAAACCTAAAGGTCCTTCATAGTTAACAATCAACTTACCTTCTGATGAGTCTTTATGGGCTTCACCTTAAGCTCTCTATAACAGATCTTCTTCCTTAAACTGCTTAAGCGTCAACTGAGTTAAAACTTCGAGCTATATGCTGCTTGCAAGTCTCTGTCATGATGAGGGTATCCTCTCGTACTTGTTTTATGAGGTCTAAATTTACCTGCAAGGCTTTGTTGTTCTCGGCCTCTATGAAGTTCTGTCTTCTAAGTGATATTTCCCCTACTTCTATCGAGACCATAACATTCGTCTCATATGCCAACCGAAAGGGTGTCTCTTTGGT
Source organism: Glycine tomentella (assembly GCA_007407185.1). Lineage (NCBI taxonomy): Eukaryota > Viridiplantae > Streptophyta > Magnoliopsida > Fabales > Fabaceae > Glycine > Glycine tomentella. The sequence goes on from PYAF01000596.1 coordinate 143,844, forward strand.
TGTAGATTGGGAGTGCACTGATATGCCCATAAGACTTCAAGGAGCTCCTAGGCCCATATTCCCTTAGCATTACGTAGTCATTTTTTTATTTCCACCAAAATTACTTTATTAGCCGCTTTGGTTTGGCCATTTGTTTGAGGGTTCTCAAAATTCATCACCCTATGCTTCATGCCAAGGCCTTCCATGAACTGTAAACCATTATCGATTATGACAATGCATGGGATGATGTTCTTCCAAATGTACTTCTACACATTCTAAGCAGTAATTGTTGCAAGGGGTTCAACCTCTACCCACTTGATAAAGTAATTGATAGATACCAGCATAAACTTTTTTCTCTCAGGGCCCTAGGGATGGGTCCTAAGATATCCATTCCCCAAATGGCGAATGACCACTAGAAAATCATAGAATGCAGCTCTTTGACGGGCTGATGGATCAGGTTTCCATGCTTTTGACATTAAAGCAATTTCTTAACAAAATATGAGCAGTCTAGTCTAAAGGTTGGCTAGTAGTATTTGACCCTTATCACACGTGTTGCCATTGACCTGCCCCCCAAGTGCATGCCACAAATGTCTTCATGAAGTTCTCTGATGACATAGTCAGCTCGCTCCTTGTTAAGGTACCTTGCAGCTTGAGTCCTCAACTTGTTTGCCTTATTCCTATCCGTCAAGAGTGTGCCTTTGAGCAAGTATTCGACAATTTCATTTTTCTAGCTTTCATAATCTTATGCGTTAATCCGTAAGCATTCCTTGGACGACACACTGATAACAAGTGTTGATTTGAGGGGGAGCTCTTGAAGATTGAAGTTTTGTAAAGACTTGGAAAGGTTTTGACTTTCAACATGCTTGAAGGCTTGAAGATAAAGATTGTGATTAAATGTAAAAGGAAAGGAAGCCTTCTGATGATCCAAGTTCTTGCATGCATTTCATTAATAATCATTCATGCATTATATCATAAAAGCTTTAAGCAATTGGTTTGGAACTTTAAAATAAGTCAAGTATTTTGG
>PYAF01000596.1:162950-181749 GCA_007407185.1 Glycine tomentella
ATTTTACATTTATAAAAAAATATTGTGATATAAGGTTATTTTAATTATTCATCTTTTTAAAAAATATTAAAATTAAAATTTAAAAATAAAAATCAAAAGATAAATTGAAAGAAATAAACAATTTAGAAAATCATTATATACATAAAATAAAATGAAAGTGATTTGAGATGATTAAGAATTTTTTTGAATTAACTGTTAAATCATATTAATTTTGAAATTAAAATTAAAAAATATATATTTAAAAGAATAAAAATTAAATAATTGATATATAATTTGAGAATAACACATATGAGTTAATAAGAATGAGAATAAATTCTTAAAAAGAAAATAAAAGAATGAGAATAACTATTAACCACACTGATGCAAAAACAATTCTTCAAATGTTGTCATTAAAAGTAACTTATAATGCTCTCACTTAATATATGAGCAAACTTTTGCTCTGAATTTATATTAGTTCCTATTTCATTGAAGAAAAACAATTAGTTATATATAAATTTTTATTTGATTTATCTATCATTTATAAAGTGTAAGATCTCATTAATTACTCTTTTATCAATTATATTCTTATTTGTCTCTTAATTTTTAATTAATATATATATTGTGAAGTGAAAAAAGGAAATAAAATAAGAAATCTTATAATTATTTTATTAGGATAAATAAAAGATTGAATTTATTGATTTTCATAACAATGTAAAAAGACCGATAAAAAAAAGCAACGGTGGTAAGGAGGGGAGTATTAAAATGCTTGTTCAAACTTCAAAATCATCAATAAAAAATGTTTGAAATTAAATACTAAAAAAATAAAGAGAGGAAGAAGAGTTAGTTGGTGTGACTTGTTAGTAAGATTTGGTGGGGGAGACACGAGGCCCCATTAACACTCTTTTTAGTCTTTTATGTAAATGCAAAATTGTCACCTTAATAAAATCCCCATCCTCTTCTTATTTTTCCTCTACCCAATTTCAATTACACTCTGCATGAAGCGGTCCACTCCACGTGCCCCCCCTCTCTCTCCCCATTTTCCCTCTCCTCCTTCGCTACCCTTTCCCTTCTCCACCGCCGTTTCCCTCACTTTCTGTCATTATCCCGGGAAAAAGAAATAAAATGTAACCTCACGCGCTCTACATGCCACCGCACTCTCTGCCACTCTGCATCTTAGTTTCAACCCAAACGCTTATTCCATTGATTCCCCAAAATATAAAATAAAGCAGAGAGAGAGAGAGGGATGTGCTAGCGAACGAGTGAGTGAGAAAGAGTGACGGAGTGAAGTGAAGCCTACAAAGACATATCCTTCAGAAACCCTCAATTGTTTTTTACGCGATTTGTGTTTTGTCCTCTTGCGAATTCCAAATCACCGACTTATCATCTCACACTGCACCGCTCAACTCATTATTTGGCACTTTCTCTTTCTCTGATTTTTTATTTGTGTTATTTATTATTGTTTCTTGGTTTGTTCAATTTGACTAGGGTTTTAAGCTGCAGTTTTTTGTTTTCAGGATTGCGTAGTACCATTATTGCGTCTTTAATTCGTAGGTTTGGTCTTCGATTCGCGTGCTTCTTTTGTCTGATTTTCGGTTTTCTTTGCGATTTTCGGAGTTTTCGGTATCTATGGCGTTTGAGCAAAACTCCTTTCCGGTGGCTCGGGCGACGGAGGAGCCTCTCGTTTTACCGGCGACTACCGCGGCTGTTGCGGGCACGGTGCCGATTTTCTACCCCGCATCTGTGGCTGATGCTGGCTTGGTCGGAGTGGGGTATGGAAATGTGGCTTCGGGTGGTGGTGGTGGTGGTGCTGCCACGTGGTGTGTTCGCCCTGCTGTGCCTGTTCATAATCATAATCACTCTGTGAATCCTGCTGTTGGGTTCTCTCATGCTCCTAGTTTTACTAATAGGGTTGCTACTGCTGCTGGTGGTAGCAATGGTGTTGATGTTTCGGGTAGTTTTGTGGCTGCTTCTCATGGGTATCCTATGAATTTGGGAAGCAATTGGGTTGTCACGAGTAATGGTAATGGTAATGGTCTTCAGGGGAATGGCAAAGCCATTAGCAATGCTAGTGATCATGTTGGTGGTGTTGGGGTTGGTTCCATTTCGAATACCCCGGCAAGCCAGCGGACTGATCCGGTGAGTGAGGAGGGTGGGGATGATTCGGTTTTGGGACAGAAAATGAAGTTGATGTGTAGTTATGGGGGGAAGATTTTACCGAGGCCTAGTGATGGGATGTTGAGATATGTTGGAGGGCATACGAGGATCATAAGTGTTAGGAGAGATGTGACTTTTAATGATTTGGTGCAGAAGATGGTTGGTACATTTGGGCAACCTGTGGTTATCAAATATCAGCTCCCTGATGAGGACCTCGACGCGTTGGTATCAGTGTCCTGCCCTGATGATCTGGAAAATATGATGGAGGAGTATGAGAGATTGATTGAGAGGTGTCCTGATGGGTCTCCCAAATTAAGGGTCTTTCTGTTTTGTGCAGCAGAACTTGATCCTTCTGGTATGGTACAGTTTGTGAATTTACATGATGGTGGGATGAAATATGTTGAAGCTGTGAATGGAATTACTGATGGGATTGGTGGTAAACTCACAAGGAAAGCGAGTTATACAAGTGCAGCTTCTACCCAGAATTCTGATTTGAGTGGGGTAGATGCTCTTGATAGCTCAAATGCTGCTCAAGGGGATGTCAGTGGGGTACATATACCTATGTCTGGCACATTATCACCTGAGGGGATCGTGGTTGCTTCTCGTGATGCTGCTGCTGCAAATTCTGTGGTTTCTGAGCCTGGAATGTCTTACACAGATGCTTCTGCTGTTTCACTGGGCATTCGTATGGTTAATTCTGGCCCAACTCACACTCCACCTGTCCAGAATGAGGTTGAGTTTGAAAAGTCTGTACCTGTTAATTTTTCTCATCCTCAATTTGGGGTCCAGCAACTTGGATTGGAAATTCCACCATCTGCACCTTTGCAGACTTTTGTTGATACTCACCAGGAAGTTATGAACCATGCAGATTATGTCCAGCTGCCTCCCCATATGGGATTCCCAAATCCTCAGCTTTTAGGTAAGCCTTGTTCCATCTACTCCCAACAGTTTCATGATAGTACTTCTCGTTTTGGGTCCCATCATGTAATCCCTGCAGTGCAAATGACCATGACTCAGCCCTTTTCTCATGCTTGTGTAAGACCAAGTGTTATTCAACCACAGAAGAACCGTTTGGACCAATATAATGATGATAATACTTCAGGGCTAAGGATTCACCAGCTTCCTGCTGAACAAAGTTACAAAGCATATCCGGTTCAAGTCCCTTTTGGAGGTAACTACGGCTGGGTTCATGTTCCTTCGGCAGAGCATGTGATTTTTCCTGATGCATTTGTTCCTCAACAACCGGTGATGATCCCTGAGAAAGTCCAAAGAGTGGAGGACTGTTATATGTGTCAGAAAAAGCTTCCTCATGCACATTCAGACCCTGTGGTTCAGGATCTTCGTAATAGCTGTGCTGGTACAATTCCTGATTCAGTCCCAAGTTTCTATAGTGTCCCTATGGGGGAAAATTCAAGGGCTCAAGCAACTAATATGGTTTTGGTGACTGCACCAATGAAGGAAGACAATATTGAACAAGCAGTTGAGACCAGACCCAAGGTCATTAGCAAATTGGATACTCCAGCTGGAGTACCTTCTACCGACACAACTGGACTTTCTTTGGAGTCTGAAGGTGAGAAGGTTTTTACACAGAAGCTGGATTGGTCTGATCATCCCAGGAATGCAGTTGTCCAGGAAGCAGTTGTAAGAACAGGTGAAAAACAGTCACCAAGTGATGGGCTGATGGGAACATCACCGCCGTCTTATCAAGATGATATTGCCCGCCAGCATATGGTGCCAGTTGAAAACTGGGCTAAAGAGGATTCTCTTGTGGCTAAACCTGTTAATAATGATATACCTTTAGTTGGTGGCACATCTGTTGAAAATTCTGACTGTATGCTTCAACAATGTCCAACCGAATGTACCAATGAACTTGCTAGCACTATTTCAAAAGCAGATGCTGTGGAGAATTGGATATCACAGGACCTTCTCAAACCTATTGATGGAAGGATGGACAACCTGAAGGTAGGCAATCCTGAAAATTTTCTAAATAATGATAAATTTGATTACAGCACTCAACATGCTGTAGAGAAGAAAGGGGTGGTTTCAGATAACAACCTTAGCAAGTCAAAATTGACCACTGGTGCAAATCAAATTAATATGATGGATATGCTTCCTAGTTGTACACTGGAATATAATGAAGTTACACAACCCCCTGTTTGGGGCATACCTGGATCAAATCCTCAGTCAAAGAGTGGAAACCTTCACAAGGATGACGCAGTTTTATCTTCAGTTCCCCCATCTGTTAGGCTTGGAGATGTGCAGGATTCTTCAAACTCACTTTTTAGCAATCAAGATCTCTGGAATATACACAGTACCTATTTTCCTCCACCGAGACCTAACAAAGTTGCATTGAAGAAAGAAACTTATTCTAACAAGGACCAGCTCTGTGAGAATTCAGGCAACAGTGGGGAACAAAATTTAGAATCTCAAATAGACAATGGCCTCTACCAGACATTCAAACAGAATTTAACTTTGGAAGAAGCTAAATCTGCCAAGGGTATGTAAATCTGTTAATACCTTAAGTTATATTTAGTGATCATATATAATTTTTGAGCTTTTAGCACATAGTCATTGTGTTTTGGTTTCTTTATTGAAGTCTCATCAGAAGATCGACAACTTCAAGCTGTTGCCGAAGGTTTAGCTGCTTCTGTTCTGCACTCGAGCACTTCTTCAAATCTTGATTTGCATGCCAGAGATGTGTCCCATCATGAAGACACTGGCGATGGAGATGTTCAAAATAATCTAACAGACATACAGCATAATGATAAAACTCAGGTGACATTTTTTGCACATTCTTTGGTATTTATATTATCTTCTCTATCTTGCAATTGCAGGAATTGTGTCCAAAATAATATACTTCTCTGCCCCCTTCATCCTGATCTCCCATGGGATGGACATGGCAAAAAACCCATACCTATGTCTACCTGTCACACCGCGATATTGACTGGGGTCTGATCCCACCTGCTTTGATAATAAAATTATAATAATAGTTAAATTGTAAAGTTCAGCTTACATCTTTATAGTAACTAGATAGGATTTTATTCTTAAATTTCTTATTATCTTATAAAGTTCTTAGCATTCATTTTTATGTATTATTCAATCTAAAATGTGCTTGATATATGACTTATTTAAAGAAAAAAAATATGGGATAACACAAAAGGGAGTTCCAAACTGTTCCAATGTGCTTGTGGAAAAAATTAACACAAAAGGGAGTTCCAAACTGTTAAAGAAATATGGGACATGGTTGAGTATCAATTTTTTTAACAAAAGTATATTAAATTTTTTCAAACAGTTTGGAACTGGAGTATCAATTTGAAAAAACATATTTTTTCCTGGCAGGATATCCGAACAGTTTGAAAAAATTAACATAAAAGGGAGTTCCAAACTGTTCCAATGCTTGTGGAAAAAATTTGATATATGACTTATTTAAAGAAAAAAATATGGGATAACACAGAAATGAAAAAAAATATGGGATAACACAAAATTGATACATCTAAAATGTGCTTGATATATGACTCATTTTCATGGTTGAGTATCAATTTTTTCATTTCTGTTACGGAAGGAAGCGGGATTCAAAGGTGGGTTTGTGGAGGTGGATTTTGGGGAGGGAAAATCCCACTGTTCTAATGCCATCCCTATTTGGATGTATTTTCTTATATTTATTGTTATTATTATAAATACAATTTTATATTTCCCTGGCAGGATCTCAAAAGCAAGCGTCCAGATAAGGCAAATTGTGGCTTTCCAGTATCAGATGTTGGAGCTTTGCAGGTTGAATGTTTTCTATTGCATGTTTCCTCTTCTATGGTTTCATATTGCCAGCTCAGTTGAGCTAAAACCTTGCTGTGGCAATGTGACTAGGTTATAAAAAATTGTGACCTTGAAGAGCTGATAGAGCTGGGTTCTGGGACCTTTGGGACTGTATATCATGCAAAATGGAGGGGTACTGATGTTGCAATAAAGCGGATTAATGATAGGTGTTTTGCTGGAAAGCCTTCGGAGCAAGAGCGTCTGGTCTGTGTCTCATCATTATGGGTTCTGATTTCTATTTCATACTTCTTTCTTTGCTATCCAACAAACTGGCTGACATTGTTCATGCTTTATATACATCAGAGAGCAGATTTTTGGAATGAGGCAATCAAGCTTGCTGACTTGCATCATCCGAATGTGGTAGCATTCTATGGTGTTGTGCTTGATGGCCCCGGAGGTTCTGTGGCGACAGTAACGGAGTATATGGTTAATGGTTCTCTAAGAAATGCCTTGCAGAAGAATGGGAGGTAGTGGTCATATATTTGTATATGTTTTGATTTTTTAATAATATAAACGTTTCCATAATGGTGTAAATGTTTGAAATTTATGATAATATCAGGAATCTTGACAAGCGCAAGCGTCTTTTGATTGCAATGGATGTGGCCTTTGGTATGGAGTACCTGCATGGAAAAAATATAGTTCACTTTGACTTGAAAAGTGACAACTTGCTTGTGAATCTCCGAGATCCGCACCGCCCAATATGCAAGGTTGAAATATTATTCTGATATGATCATATTAGAAATCTTGTTCTTCTGTATATGCATGCATTATACTATGCTGTAAATAAGGAGGTAAGTAATTAGTGGACCAATTTCCATAGGCTCAGGTTTACGTAATGATTATGATAGGACCAGGGTCAAGAGTTTGGACTTAGAAGGGAGGCCCAAGGTTTGGAGAGTGTATGTGAGGAGGAAGAGGGGTGAGAATAGTAAGGGTGAGGTGGCAAAGGCTGTAACAGAATTGCCAAATGTGTGAGAAAGGGATTTGGGAATTCTGTTAGATTGAAGCCCACTAAAAGTTATTGAAGTGATTTCTTTCAAAATAAAAGTGTTTTCCTCATTAAAAAAAGTTTAAGCGAATGGGCTCATACATTTTATGTATCCTGGTTAATTGACCTGTCTGACTTTCATTTCAGGTTGGTGACTTGGGCCTGTCCAAAGTTAAATGCCAGACTTTGATATCTGGTGGTGTTAGAGGAACTCTACCTTGGATGGCCCCGGAACTGCTGAACGGGAGCAGTAGCCTTGTTTCAGAGAAGGTGTATTTGATGATTTCACTTATTTGAAACATTGATTATTTTTTAATTATTTTTATTCATAAGAATTGAACTTGAGTACAAGAGGTTTACAACTACTTTGATGCTTCCTTCATATTTTGGCATTCTATAACCTGTTTCTCATATTTATCGATTCAGGTTGACGTGTTTTCGTTTGGTATTGTCATGTGGGAACTCCTCACGGGAGAAGAGCCATACGCCGAATTGCACTATGGGGCCATCATAGGTAATAATCCGTACTTTTACCTTTTATTCACTAATCACTAGCTTTTGGTTATTGAGATGTTGGGTTTTTTCAAACAGGTGGTATTGTAAACAACACTTTACGACCTCCAGTTCCAGAATTTTGTGATCCAGAATGGAGATTGCTGATGGAGAGGTGCTGGTCATCAGAACCATCCGAAAGACCTTCCTTCACTGAGATTGCTAACGGATTACGTTCCATGGCCACCAAGATCTCTCCCAAAGGACAAAATCAACAGCAGCAACCTGCTGCACCGCAATGTCAAGTGCAGAAATGAGTTCCAACGACTGCAGGATGCTTAATCCCTGTTTTGGATCTGGTTTGTCCTTTTCATCCATTCAATGGATCAACCCTTTTGTTCAATATATACCCTAGGAAAGATTTGCAAGTGTCGGCGCGAGGTCAGTAGTTGTCAGGCCTTTTAGCACTGTTGCATATTCTTGTATTACACCAAAACCTCAGTGAATATCATGTGTCCTTTTCAGTTAAACAGAAAAGGAAAAGAAACGATCTTCATATTTTTTTTTTAAAAATTAGTGCTTGTAAAAATCGATATTGTAAAGAGTCACTTACAGTAATGTTGTTGTGGTATGGTTACTGTTATTCCCATAATCCCATGTTTTCATATAGATCCTTGCTGGTGGTGTGTTAGTGTTACTGTATGTATGACCTAGGACTGTTTCTTTTTTTCAACAGCACATGCTACTAACGTGTTTGACATGTGGTTGCCCCCAACAACTAAATTTCTTTGCTACTAATACTCTATGAATATACGTGGGAGCCACCAACAGCTGAGCATGACACAGCGTACCGTTGGGGTCGGCTTTAGCCTTCCCTATTCCCGTTAGGTGTGGAGCACATGAAATTAAATTCATATATTATACTCTTATCATTTTCACATTTCTTTTTCTTTTTCTAGTATTTAATTGTATCATTATTGTCTTGAGTGATGGACATGCCAATCGCCAAACATCGGGTAAAACCAACCCTGGCGTTTTCAAACTCCAGAACGGACGCTTCCAGATCAAACAATTCTTTTTCCTTTTTTAATTAATATATACTTTTTGGTTGGAGATGTTTAATACAGCTGTAGCTTAATTTTTTTTGACATTTCCTCCTTTGCATCTCTTTCTCTCTCAACCCTATTTATTATAATCATCGCCTATAAATGGTATCTACATAATTGAAGTCCCCTCCCTCAGCTCCTAGTTCCAACCCTAACAAACTGTCCATTTTCTGGATATGGCTGCTTCTGAGGGAAGGCCATTGGTGGAGGCAGTGGAACACAAGGAGGATTTCTATGAGCACCAAGAGCCAAGTGGATGTGGGTATGGATGCTTTCGGGGTTTCGGGTTGAGTTGGTGTGGAAGCCATGAAGAAGGTAAAGGCCTGGTGGAGCAGAGGGGCGATTTGTGGCTGAGTTGCAAGTTGAGGAAGATAAAGGAGTTTTCAGAAGTGATTGCAGGTCCCAAGTGGAAAACATTCATCAGAAAGATAAGCGGGTATGGAAGGAAGCAGCAGCAGAAGAACAGGTTTCAGTATGATGAACACAGCTATGCTCTCAACTTCAATAGTGGGGCTCAGAGTGAAGATGATGACATGCCCCCCAGTTTCTCTGCTAGATTTAGTGCTCCTTTTCCTTCTGCTCGTCGCCAAACTGAGCAATGATTTGTGCATGCTCGTTTCTGAAGAGGTATTATTGCTTAAATGTTTTCACTTAGTATTTTTCATCTGTAGAATCATTAATTATTCGTTGTGTAAAGACCATTCTTTTTATTCAAAGTATTGAAATTTCTCTTCCTTTTCTTGCTGAATTTTCCTTAAACAGAAAAAGAAACAAGACATGTAGCATGGTGACCCCACCCATTCAATTACAGGCCAAATGTTGACTAAAATAATTCTCTTTTTTGAAACAAAATGGAGGATGGGGGTGGAGACAGGAATGATGTGATCATAAGAAAAAGTTCTGAATAGATGTAGTATTCAGGAAGGAAATGTGTTCTAATCAAAGACGTTGAAAACAATCCATTCTTTCATTTCTTTTCCTTTGCACTTTGCCAGTGGCCGAAGAATCTCAACTCGCGATTCGGTTTTGTTGTACAAAGGCAAATCAAAATATGTCCGGTATCAACTTGCACACCTTTGAGTATGGATGTTCAAAATTGAATTACAAAAATTGGAACATAAATCTCATTTGATTCGTCGATCCTCAAAAAAAAAAAAAAAAAAGAAGCAAACTTCTGTCGTTAAGTGAAAAATGGGAAATTCATGGAAAATTAGAATCACTACCGCGTATGAAATAAAAAATTGATTAAAAAAATCAAAAATCGTAAAAAAAAATGGTCATTGGTTTGATTTAATTTTTGTTTTTATTTTTTAAATTATGTGGTTTGATTCAGTTTGGTTTGTGATTTGACGTGTGGAAATCAAATCAAATTGATCCTATTAAGTTGAATGATTATTATCATGGTCATAACAATCGCTCTGAGATCTAGTGCCTTGGGCGGTTGGTTAAGGTGAATGACTGAAATGCATTTGTCGGCCGAGTTTGGTTGAACTCGGTGACCCAGATCGAGTTGGCTAGATGGATTTTTTTTTTAACATGGTTAATAGCTAATTATTGAATAATATATAATATGCTCCTATAATATTTTTTTTTATCTTGGTAACAATATATAATAACTAATTATTATCTTATTAGATCATGATATAATTCAATATTTATGTGTTTTATACATCTTCAACAGATTTGTTTATGCCCACTCGATAACTTTTGTATTTAGTCTTGAAAAATAAGATTTTTCTTAGCAATTAAATGATAATATCCAACAAAATAGTAGTAATTTATAGTAATAAACGACTATATAATACTTTATAGTTTGATCATGATAATAAATTTAATTTTAGAGTATAAAAATATGAATTGATCATATTGTGTTGGTATATTATATATATATATATATATATATATTTAATTTTTTAAATATATATCAAGTAAATATGTGAGTCAACGATTAGACCTTTGACACACTAAACCAGTGTCTCGACCGGATTAATGACCAAACCAGTTTTCATAACACACTGATTATTATTCAAGTTGAATGATTATTATTCAAGTTGAATGATTATTATTCAAGTATTATTCAATTTGAAAATAATTACTATTATACTTTAAGTTCAACTGTTGAAATTTTTTGTTGTCCATTTATACCGTTGATTGTTGAACTAGTTATCATTTAAGTTTTGTCCAATTAATAATAAATTTTTTTTAGTATTTTTTAATACTTACTGAAAAAATTTCAAACCATAAAAATGGAATTGTACAAATCTGGAAAAAAATTGGTTTGATTTGGTTTGAGTTTCATGAATAATTTAAACCAAAGCGCACAGTAACACACTCAATTTTCTTGTTTGATTCAAACTCGTTCAAACTGTCAAACAAAACGAACAATAGAGAAATAGATAAACAGAAAAATGTTCGCTACCCTTATAGAACTATCATATTTGTCTTTTTTTAAATATATAAAATATTTTCTAACAACTAAATATTTTGTCCCTATAATGACTTTAATCCTTATATAAAATATTTTAACATATTTTACCTTACATGAAAAAGCACTAGTTAATAAATTTACTATTTTCCTTTTGTCACTGTGACACTGGTATCTATCAATTTTGTTAACGATTAATCTTCGTTAAAAAAATTAATTAGCCACTTATGGAATCTCTTTCAACCAACCATATTTTTTCATTCATAATACTCAAATTCGAGACCTTATTTAAGAATATTAAATTTAGTTTCACTCAAATCAACCACATATTAGTATCAATTTTTACTATTTGTGCACTTTACAGTGGCATTAAATTTAATCCTACCATTTGATTAAATTGCCACAACATTTAAATTTAATCCTTTTATCTAGTAATGTTTTTCGTTTTAATTTCTATGAAACAAATTTGTACTTTATTTTAGTCCTTATAATTTTTTATTTTTTATTTTATAATTTTGATGTAACACTAATAATGTTGTTTTTCATTTTAGTCTTTACAAAGAAAAAAAAATCTAATGCTATAAACAATGAAGGTTAATTTGCAAATTTTTTTATATTAATTAAAATGTATTTTTTTTAATACAATGACTAAATTAGAAAAATAGTATCAAGTGCGAAAACCAAAAATTTAACACAACTAAATTTCCACTACTTTAATTATGAATCTTGAGTCTGTCTTTATTATTTTAAAAAAAGTGTTTAATATTTTATTTTACTAAAATTTAAAACATAAAATATATTTATAGTTAAAAATTAAACTGATGAGCTAGTTAAAACTCTATTAGAGATTAATCATCAACAAAATTAATGAATATTTTTTGCCTATAACATGCTTAAAAAAACACTCGCTAATATTAATATTTAGTTCATGTTTCTTTGAAAAGATAGACAGTGACTTCAAATCACATAATATACTATACTTTTTTTTCCTATTTTTATGGGATTTGTAACGCCCCTTACCCGCATCGGGGTCATTACCACGTATAGACATCCATCCATACATACAACACATCAGAGACTAAGCAGTATGGAAGCATATAACAAAAGGGCATCATCAAATGCCATCAACATACACTTTTACATTATAATATGGTGATTACATACAAGTTCACAGTTCAAGTACAAACTGTACATAACTTCCCCTCGGGGTACAACAAAACAAAAACCAAAGGCAAACAAAACATCCGAGCCACAAGCTCATGTCATCTAAGCCTAAGGTTTATAAGCAGCAACTATCCCTGCATAGGCTTCTTGCCTTGGGATCTATCTGCTCCTGCCGAGGATTCACCTGCAAAATATAAGCCCCACACAAGGGTGAGATATAAAATCCTAGTAAACTCAGGGCCCTTGAAGGTATTTCCTTCCCCTGGTTCACTTTCAGGCACATACATAGAAATAGTACATCATCATCATTCATATTCTCATTCATTATCATACCAGACAGGGTCTCATCCCCTTTCACGCAACACTATGTCTATCATTTCACCCCAACCTGTCAACAAACAGGTGGTACACATCATTTTACTAGGCAGAGGCTACATCTAGGTATATAGGAACATCTCTACTCACGGAGGCTACATCTATATACTAGGAACATCTCTTACCTGGATATCAATATATCTATTGGAGGCTTCATCTGAAACATAGGAACATCTCAGCTAAGAGGCTACATCTATGTAACAGGCACATCTCCATCGGAGGCTTCATCTGTGTATATAGAAACATCTCAGTTAAGAGGCTACGTCTATATACCACAGGTACATCTCCATCTAGTGAGGCTACATCTGTGTATAGGAACATCTCCACTCACGGAGGCTACATCTATATCACAGGAACATCTCACATCCTATATTAATCAATTGCCTGAGGAGGCTACATCTGTGGATATAGGAACATCTCCATTCGGGAGGCTACATCTATATCACAGGAACATCTCACATCAGGTCTTACTCAATCTCTCGTCATCTATCCTACTGCCATAGGATTCAATCTAGCACATGGATTTCACTATCCAGTCTCATTTTCAGTTCAGCATATTACACATCATGCAATTCATAAGCATACGTTTCAATTTCCCCAATCACTGGGTCCAATCACATCTCAGCATCTCAGACAAATACAATGCCAATTCCCACCATAGGGCACAGTGCACAATTCATCAGACAATCACATCAACAAGATCAATATACATCAACTCCCATCACCGGGAACAAAACACAATCCATTTATTCACCACATCAATATACAATTTTTATATACATGCATTTGCCCACAACAGAACCATCACCTCATTTTGGTGCATGGCTGAACACAACAGAGGGCATACATTCAAGAACCAAGAGCTTACCTGCTCTAAGCAAAGCACCGGCTCTCCCGGTCTCGTTGTCACCACCACTGAGACTATCAATCTCGTGTCCTACATAACATCAAACATACAACGCCTCAATAACGGTCCTAAGCCGTTAGAACGAAAAGAAGCATAATCCACACACCCAATCACTTCACAAGTGATTCTCAGACCCTCACTGGTCTAGCTTGGCCTAGCCAAAGCACACAGAGCTCAAGCTCATAACAACAGCCCAATTCCTTAGAATTCACACAGGGCTCGAACGGTCCATATCACCCACACAAGGCACCGTTCTCGTGGCCTCTCAGGCACAACAAAACACATACCATGGCTCTAGCATGTCAAACAAGCTAATCAAATCAGCAGAATCAACAACACATGCCTTACATAGAGCCAATAATTCAAAGTTCACCAAACTAACAATTGAGAGCTATACTTTCATCCTCAACACATGCTAAACACATATCTCTAAAGGACCCAAGGCTAATTCTAGCTCTATCACAAATGGGTCACTATTCACCCAAAACCCCAATCAACAAATTAAACGGTGGAACTTGAGTTTCTTACCTCAATAACGACAAGGATGGCCCAAGAACAACTTCCCTTAGCTTGGGTACTCACAAATCGTCGCCGTTCCTCGCCGAACTCAAGTTTCAAGAACTTCCCTTGAGAAAGGGATTCTCTAATTTGGGGTTTTCAAGGGAAATGGATGAAAGATTCAAGCTCACTAGGTGTTTCCATCAAGTTGGGTGTTTAAAGAACTTGATTTGGTGAACTATGGAGTAAGAATGAAGCTTAAAGCTTCAACAATGGCTGCTGGGGCGTCCAAGGAAGAAGAAGGTGATTTTTCCCTTCAAAATCGCGACTTGGCCCTTTTATACCAACTTTGTCAGACGTCCCGCGCTGACCGCGCCACGCCCCGCGCTACCCGCGCCACACTTTTAAAACCTGTGGCGCCAACCGCGCCACCACTGGCACTGACCGCGCCGGATTCCAGAGAAAACTGATTTTCCAGGCCACTTGTGGCGCGACTCGCGCCACCCATGGCGCTGCCCGCGCTGGCCTAAAACAACTGGCGCCACCAGCGCCACTCCGGTGCTGTCCGCGTGAGTTTCCAGAGAGAATTGGATTTTTGGAAGGCTTGTGGCGCTGACCGCGTCACCTTGGCGCCACTAGCGCCACACTCCAGAAGCTCTGGCGCTACCCGCGCCACATCACAGACAAGGTTTTTCTGTTTAAGAACCCTGGCGCTGACCGCGCCAAACCCCGCGCCAGCCACGCCAGGCATGTGAGTCATCACAGGAATTGCTAATATCCACTCTCCTTTTTTGCTAATACACTCCCCTTCCCCTTTTTCAAAAGTCAAATTACGTAAATGACTTTTTTCTTTCAAAACCTCACTTAAGATACACCCCTCCTGTCTGTAAAGTCGATTTGTATGTGCTGCAAGCCCTCTTAAACCCTAACACATCGGTTTTTTGATTTAAAACCACAACCAAAGATTTCTAACCCCTTTTCATCCTTTCTCATCAATTTGCCCTCCTTTGTTCTTTTGTCGATGAAGGTATTAAAATTTTACCTAAACATCATTCCATTACATTGAGACTTTGATCATTAGAAAAATACATGACAATTGAAACTGTGAGAAATTAGGTACACGCACGAAACTGTGTTTCTTTCCTTTTCAAATTTTCAATTTTGGAATGGCGAAGCGAGATGCATTCTGGAAAGTACTTTTGTAATATGAAATCTCTAAAAGTATTCCAGAAAGTAGTTTCTAGAATTATGTTAGAGATTTTATTCTAGAAAGTACTTTCCAAAATACAAAATACAATGTTCCATAAACTACATTCTTGAATGAAATTGGGATGAACAACTTATAGGTGGTGTAGATAGGAACCCAAGGTGGAAGAAGTTATTCGTCTCGCTGAATTGGCAGAAGCTTCGTTGGTTGTGGTTTCAAATTGAAACCCAACATGCTAGGGTTTAAGAGGGATTACAACACGCACAAAATGACATTATAGAGATGGGGGGATTGTCTTTGTCGTGAGAGAGAATAGGATAAAAGAAAGGGGGAGTGTATCTAACGTGAGGTTTTAAAAGAAAAAAGTCATTTACATAATTTGACTTTTGAAAAAGGGGAAGGTAAGTGTGCAAGGGAATGGATATAGCAAATGCCATTTTTATTTGTCCCCTCCACGTGAGATTATTGGCTTTTCCTATAGCCCATTATTGGTAGCTAGTGAGTCTTCCCTTAACTAAAAATCAAAACTTGAACTCACTTTAATGTGTTTTGATAAAGAATTATAAGGGGATCACTTTTCTTTTTTGCTAACTACTGAAGGGCATCATATATTATTTTGCTAACAACCAAAGGGGATAATATATTTGTTGAGAAGATTTAAAATGTTCTATTAGGAGAAAAAAGGTTATACACTGATGAGTACGCTTTACACAGTCATCCAATCACAATCCACCATGTATGACAAGTTTATTGACTTTTAAAATAATTATCTTAAAGTAACCAGACAACGGTTTATGATTGGATGACAATGTAAAACATTATCAGTACATAGACATTAAACTCTATTTAAAATAAATGTTTGGATATATACTAAAAAAATAATTTTAAAAATCTTGACTATTTCTATCGATTTTTTATAATGCTAGTAGATTTAAAACTCCCCCTTTGGAGACCGGAGAATGAATTCTAAAATTCCTGTCAATTTATCCTCTCATGAACTCAATCAAGAACTTTGGTCTAACTATACAAACCCTCAAGATCAAGTGGAAACCATAGAGTTGTTACTGGAAACCTTAAACAAATCAATGATTTTCACAAAGCGTATCCAAGTCAAGATTGATCACCAAAGAGGAAGTGTTGACAAATTGTTCGATGTTTGGAATTTAGCTTTGAGGTGCTAATGATGAGCCAAATTAGGCACAAGGCCAAACCAAGCACTAAGCATCGAGCCAAATTATGCATTGGGTCAAACTTGACACCAGACGCCATTTAAGCAAAACTAAGCATTGAGCCAAACTATGCAGTTCAAGTGTTCTATGATGATTGGCAATAAAAGCAGCAATGTGCTTTGATTTTTTTTTTTCATTTAAAATATTCATTTTTATTAAGACTATTTTCTAAATTTAAATTGAAAAATATATATTAAGATTAATCTCAATTTAGAAATATTAAGATTGAGTACAAAATTTCAATTTTTATTAAGATCTAATGCCTAATTTAAATCTAAAATCTTAATATTTTTAAATTTTGTATTAAAAATTAATTTTACAAATATTTATTCAAACAAAATTTTGTAAATGATAAAATTAAAGTATAATTTAATCCTTGCATATTAAAAACAAATCAATAACTAACTCATTTCCACATTCCTATGTCAACAATGCAAAAAATGACTATCAATTAATTTCATTAAATTTTTTTGTAACATTTACAAACATAGACAAATCAATAGTTAACTTGTTTACTTTAAGTTTTACTCCCTCCGTCCAATAATAATTGTCGTGTAAGAAGAAAAAGATCTCCACCTATATCTCTTATAATATTAATGATATGCGATACAAAAACAAAACATGACTTAATAATGATAAGGTTAATTTTGTTAAATTGTTATTCTCTTTCATCTATTTATTGATTTTTCTTTGTCTATGTAACACAACCTAGAACAACAATTATAATGGAACGAAGTCAGTTTTATTTTCTTCAAGAAGAACTTATTTGTTTGTTGTTTCAAAAGATAGAATTCTCACCCACTACTAAAGTACAATACTAGCAACAATAATATGGCCAAGAATGACAACATTTTCGAAGACATCAATTTGTCAAAATAAGAGTTTGATTAGGAAATGGTATCACAATAGGGGTGTTTTTATTTTTCAAAAAATGTTAATTGTGAGTTTTTGTTAGTAGGAAGGATTGAATCCACAAACTTTTCTCACTTTCCTTCTTTTTGAACCACCCAACCAACCTTATATCTGCCACAATAGGGGTGTTCATGGATTGGATTTGATTGGTTTTGGAGGAAAAAATTATTCAATTCAATCACTTTGATTTTGTTAATTCAGAATCCAATTGATTTTTTTTAAAAAATTAATTCGATATGATCTGATCTAGTTAAAGAAACATGTATAATGTATTGGATCAGTTTTCAGTTTTAATGTTACTTTTATTTTATTTTTTTTGAGAAAATATTAAATAAATGGTAAGAGAACTAATAATTTAAAATATCAAATTTTCATAAGAATTACATAACTAATGATAGTATAATTTTATAAATATAAGCTACATAAAAAATAAATTTACACAACTTGATAATTATAATGAGACCTAGAGTTGATTACAATGAGACATTTGCTCCCATTGTTCATCTAGATACAAAAAGTGTTTTAATAGATATTGAAAATAAAAAAGGTTGGAATATTTTTTAGTTAGATGTCAAGTCTACCTCCATGATAATGGTGCTACAAGATTATGTCGAGCAACCACAAGGTTTTGTAAGCAAATGAAATGAAAACAAAGTGCTAAGACTAAGAAAAGGTTTATATAGCCTAAAGCAAGCTCCTCAGGCATGGTACATTATAATTTATCAATACTTCATTGATCAAGGATTTAGAAGGAGCAAAAGTGAGCCAATATTATACGTTAAGGCATAAGGTTAACATGATACTTTCATTGTCTGTAACGACCTAAATATTTACTTATTTTTATTTTTACTTAAGGATAAATTTCTAAGAGACGTATAATAGTAACGTTTTTAAAATGTAAAATCTGCAAAAGATTTGTTACTTATATACATAGCCAATGTCTCTGATACAAGTATACTACTTTCTCAAATATCCAGCTTGTTATATAACTTCTTTTATATTTCTTCACTACTCCAAGGCTTCATGAACCTGCCCATCATTGCCATCTAAAAAAACATGAAACAGATGGGGTGAGAAATAAATTTCTCAGTAGGTAAAGCTAAATCCCGAACCTATTATTATGTTAGTAAAATCATTCAAATAATCAAACACATTCACAAGCAATATGCAACTACATGAATGCATGAGATCCCAGGGCAAATGGCCTCCACATATCGTACTGTATGTGGCCACACTGAGTGTGGACGCTGCTATAGTCTTACACAAACATGCATGAATTTTGCCATATATCCTTGTACCTGGGTACTACATATCGTACTGTATGTAGCATCAGATTCTGTTTCCCCAAAGCCTCGTACTGGACTTGGAACATGGAAACATGAATCCACCTATCTTAATCAACATATCAACATCCATAAAAATCAAATTCATAAGCATAATATATATCATATCATCTTTTATATCATAAGTATGGTTAAACCACCATATCTTATCCATTAAGCTTATGAGTATGGTTACACCACCATACCTTAATCAAGTAAGATTATTACTAA